>JABUQX010019024.1:30000-32208 GCA_015478945.1 Trachelipus rathkii
ATATATATATATATATATATACGGTATATATATTTAGTGATGCACCGATACCATGCTATCAGAACGGTCGATTTTTGATGTAATCGGGATCGGTAATTTGTGAGTAGTATATCAGTATCGGGTAAATTTTGCTGAATAAAAAACATTTTGGGCCTTAAATTTATTTCGCATATATATAATATTATTAAATATTTAATTATACATTTAATATATATATATATATATATATTTATATATATATATATTATAATATAATATATATATATATAATATACTTTCTTCTCTTCTTCATCTACTTTTTCTCCCCAAGACTGGGGTAAGGTGCCTAACATGCATCGGAAAAGAAAAGCAGTGAAGCATAATGACAAAGTAAAAAAGAAAGCCCAGCCTTACACCCCTCTGTACCATTAATTAGTAAGAAACTCGTCGCAGTAAGAAAATCTACCCTAGAGCTTCACGGGACCGGCGGATGGACCTCTATGTTGTTACCTGTTTAATGTATAGTAGTCGAGACTATGCGTCTGGAATAAGGAATATAGATCTAAGTACAATGTGTTAAAAAATGGAAATTTAGTAATCATGCTAGGTGTGAGAAGAATGATAAAATGAGAGAGAAGAACGTATTAGAGAGTTGGGAGATGTGAGAAGTGAATAAATGAAATAAAATGCAAGTACAATGAGATGTCAATGGTAACAGGATGGATGATAGTCGGTTGGTTAAGAGGATGTATAATGGCAGTGTGTTGGGAATCGACCAACTGGGAGACAGAAAAAGTCGATTGAGTCAGTAAAGAATCCTGGAGGAGAGAAATGTTAGTTGACAGAGGCGAGAAGAATGTGCATAATCAGGAGGAAATGGGCGGGTTTGTGAAGGAGGGTAATGGTTGTGGCGCCTATCTGGGCCAAGGATAACCCACACTCACGAGATGCACATAGTGAGGGTCCGTCGCCGTTCCGTGAAGCTCTAGGATGGATTTCCTGACTGCGACGAGTTTTCACTAAATAGGTAAAAAGGGGGCAGTAAGGCTGGGTTTCTTTTCGACTTGTGTCAATATTCTTCTATACTTTTTCGTTTCTGGTGCATAAACGCACCTACTCGTAGTCTTGGGAAAAGACGGTTGATAATAATAATAATAAAATAATAATAAATAAAATGATAATAATAATAATAATAATAATAATAATAGTAATAATAATAAATAATAATATAATAATAAATAATAATAATAATAATAATAAAGTCTTTTTAACAATCCATTTTACGCGCCTTTCCAATCAATTTCGGAAATAATTTCTCAGTTGTCATATGTAATACTAGCTCAAATTAATTTACAATATTTTACAAATATATATATGTTTAGCTGTGTGGTGATAGGTTGTGTTTGACCGGAGCTCCAATAGAATGAATTAGTGTTCTTGATGTTTTTAGTTATTTTTACGCATAAGTTGTGTTTATATCATTGGTGCTTCTATGTTTTAATTGCTTTTAATTTATGGGTTTTAAATATTGGTAAAATTAGATCACCTTAATAAAGCTAAGTTATCGTTTTTAAATTTTTTTGTTTTATAAACTTTTTAGCTGTTTAGATACGTCATAGTTAGTTTTTAGGATTGTAAAATACGTAGTTTAGATAGCACTAGGTTATGTTTTTCTTCGTCTTTTTTAATTTAAGTTTTTAGTGTTTCTATTTTTTTTTTTAAACGGGTTTTTTAGCACAGCATTTACGTATTTGGTTAAAGTTTTTTTATTTTATATCCATTCAGTTTTATTTTGCAATAATTGTAGTTTTTTTTTCCTAAATTGTGATAGTGTGGCGGGTGGTGGCTAATTTTAAACTTTATAGGATTTTTCATATATTTTACATATTTATTATAACTTAGGTTTTATCTTTGACATTTACGAGTTTTTTTTTTAGTGTGTGAACAATTTACCGGTTGCTTTTGTCTGTTTTGTTTTTTGTGTGTTGTTTTTTGTTTGTTGTGTTGTGTGGTGTGGTTGATGGAGATTTTGCGAAGGCGTGGGCATCTCTAATTGACTTACTAACATCCGCGGCCTTACACTCTAAACTCTGCATCCGTGGAATACCACCTCTCTAACTCTAACCCTAACCTTTTGCTCTTGTCTGAGACACAGATGGCTAAGAATTCGTCCTCTAACTCGTTTAATATATCCAACTATAACTTATTTCATAATTTCCGTCTAAAGGG
>JABUQX010019025.1:0-5000 GCA_015478945.1 Trachelipus rathkii
TTTTTTTTTTTACGGTCGCATAGTATGACACGTCGTTCTCTCTATGCTGTGTGTGAGATTTTCCCACACCGAGCTTGATACGTGTGGTTCTTCACGTCTATATGGATTAAATTCTAATACTGTAATGTCGCATAACACAACTAACAAATTATGTCTTTCCAATCATTTTGAATTGGATAATTTGTTATATTTAAATTAATTATTTCATACAAAATCAATCTCACACACTAATCACCACTCCAACCCCGAGATAAGATGAACCATTCCACCCCTTTCCTGCCCTTGGACGAAACGGCAATTAAATTACACAATGAAGTTTATGTTAAATAAATTTACTTTCAATAAGTATTTGTGATTCTGGTTAAAAACATATACGATGCTACTAACAGACATGTGGGGCTAAAATATTGAATAGGTATGTTTTCATAGCGTTTATGGACGTTTAACTGACCGAATTTTTGTGAATTAATGATATTTCAGATTATTGCCGTTGCCAATGATTCAAGTTAAATTTTTTAAATAAAGTTCAGATTTATTCATAAACTAAATTTTTGAATAAAATAATCATGAATAATAATGAAATGTTTTAATAATAATTGCAATACATTTGTAAATTATTTCGAGGATAAAAAAATTAAATTGTCGTTTTTGTTTCGCACTTTTGCCTTGGCAAAGTCCTTATTTTGGGTGTGTAATGCCACTATAACATTTTTGTTATATAGGCCGACAATATCTCTTATAAATGATCTAGTTGATATGAACTCTGTTCCATTGATCCCCGCCGAGAGCGTTACGCTCTCTGCTAAATAAAACTGTCAATAAATACTTGATTAATTTAAACTCGAAATTTTTATAAAGTGATAAATCAATTTTTTCGTTTTAATTCAAGTCCATAAAAATGTCATGATTTTTGTTTGAAATAAAATTTACATTATAACTACTTTTTTTTTTTCTCATACATACTGTGGTCTTGTAAGAGAAAAGCTTCCCCTTTAATATATATATATTTATATATAATTATATATATATAAGTAGTAGATTATGTAGTAATAGTATATTATACTATCATATATAGTTATATAATATATATATTATAGATATATATATTATATATATATTATATTAGTGATTACCTATATATATATAAAAGTAGGGTTTAATAAATAAACATTGTTTTTAAAAATAAAAATAACGTAGGATTTTTTGAAAAAAAACAAATAAAGCCGAAATGGTTTCTACTATTTTCGTATTTTTGGTTTTTAGCTAGCTTCTTGATGCGGTTTCAATGTAGGTTTAAATTTAGGTTTTAATGATTTTAATAATTTTAAAAGGCAAAAATCACTGACCCCCCTGAAAACCACTGTTATAACACCCTTAAGGCGATGCCTGCATACCAATATTTTAAAATGTCCGTTTTATTTGCTTTAGATTCTTAAATTTCAAACTTTCTTGATTAACTGAATACTTTGGTATAAAATTTATTGTTGTTTTGACGTTTATAAAGCATAAACTGTGTAAAGGCTAAAAAATAAGCAGGGTATATTGATTAATTATATAAACTCTCTCTGAAAAAGAGGCTTTTAACTTTTTATATTTTACTAAAAAAAAAATTATTATATATATAGTTATATATATTATATATATATATATTAGTATTATACATATATATATATATATATATCATATATATAATATACTATATTATAGTATCTTATATATATAATATATAATATTAATATATAGTATATATAATTATAATAATATATTAATATAATATATATATATAATTTATAATATAATAATATAATATAAAAGGATAATATATATGATATATATAGTAAATATATAATAATAATATATATATATAATAATATATATAATATATAATATATATATATATATATATATATATTAATATATATATAATATTATATATATATATATATATATTATAGGTATATCATATATATAATTATATATATCTATATATATATATATATATATATATATATATTATAGTATAGGGTATATATTATAAGTGAATATATATATATATAATAAATACTAATATATTATATATATATGATATATTTTATATATTATATATAATAATATCATATATATATATATATTATGCATATATATATATAATATAATATATATATTATTATATATATATATATTATCGTTATATATATATATATATATATAGTATAGATAGTATATATATTAATAATATATGTATATATTAAGATATATACGAGAGAGGAGAGAGAGAGAGGAGTTATACTAGTTACTATAATTTGAGACCATGTGCGGTTGCACAGGTGAAGAAGCGAACCGAAAAAAGTCCCAGTGGCGCACGTCCCTGCTGGGGCCGCAAATCTCGAGCACGTAAAAGCAATTTTGAGAGCTGGATTAAGACGGCTGTAATTTTGGATCACACACTGTCAATCAGTCTAGGTTTAACTCCAAACTGCAAAAGTAGAAGTAGCCATCCTTGCCTCATGAGAACAACTATGTTGTCATCAACATTAAGAGATGCCATAACGTGGCTTTCTGTGCTATTTGCTGAATACCTCCCACTACCGCAGACACACCCCTCCTCGTACGATGAATGATGAACGGTTGGCAAGGTTTCCTTCGCAGCTCAACAGCACAATGCAGGATTAAAAAGTAGAGTAAGTATTTGGCTTCTTGAAAACCAAGGTGTAATTGCTGGACGGACAGGTATGGTAGAGAACTATAATAAGTATATTCGAGAAACTTCCTCCGTTTTTAAATTATTGTAGGGTGGGTGAACTCGCTGGTTACGAGTTATCACTGGCTGTTATATGTGTTGGCAACATCTTTCTACCTCAAGGTTACTTATGACAAGCTGCGGGCAATTAACCACGCTGTATTTTCAGGTTTATGTGTCTATTTTCAAGATTTTTGTTTGAAAAATGTCGTACTCATTGAGCGTGAGTACCTAATAACCTGATTTATTTTTGTTCAAGAATTGTGAAATAATGTAATCTTTTTGTCCCGGTTTCATGTGATTTAGCTTTAGTGAAATTTAATTATGATAGTAAAAGAGAACCTCCGTAATGTTAAAATATATTATAAAGTCTTTTTATCAATGGTGTTTACAGTCCAGAAAAGGAAATTGTAATGTAATGACATTATAAAATTTATACGAAAATGCCTTTATTATTATTATACCACGTTGAACATCAGAACAATTCAGTAATCAAAAACTGTAGTAAATAGAATGAATAATATAATATAGATAATACTATATAATATATATAATATATTATATATATATAATATATATATACTGATATATAATATATGATATAATATATATTATATAATCATTATAGTAGATCAACATTATCATTATATTATATATATATATAGTATATATATATTATATATAATATATATGATAATATATATATATATATATATATAATATAATATCTATAATATAAGTATCTATATATATCGATATTGATGTGCCTCCCCATGTATTCGGTTCACGAGCCGTCCACTGCTGAAAATAGTATATATATATATATAGATTATATATATAATTATATATAATATATATATGATATATATAGTATATCTATAAATATGATTATATTATATATATTATATTATAGTATATAATAATTATCTTATATTGATATATAAATATATATATACGATATGAAGGTAGGGTTTAAACGACATAAATTTTAGTAATATTTGATACGAATTTGTCGGTTCCACATTGAAATTAAAAGCATAAGCCCCCGTACACGGTTTTAATTTCATTAAATAATTAAATGATCAAGTTACTTTTTATCCGGAAGTAATTACCATATATATAGCCGATGATATATGAGTATATTATATTCTAGTATGTATATATATATAATATATAATAATATACTATATATATGGAATATATTAATTATATATAACTCACTATACCCCCCTATACCATATAGTATATATATATATAAGTATAATAATATATTATAGTATTACTATATATATATATTTATATTATTATATATACTATAATTATATATATTATAACCTAAAATATAAGTATACTACTATATATATATTTATTCACTATATATAATATATTCATATATATAATATATACTATTAATATATATATACATATATCATATATATATATATATAATTATATATCCACTACCCCAACACCTATTCACACACATATCTATATTATATATATATATAATAGGGTATATATAATATATTATATATATATAATATCATCATTAATATATCATATATATATATATAATAAATAAATATTGTATTTATATATATATATATAATTATATATATATATATATATATATATGCAATATTTTATTTCCAGATAAGTAAATAAATTTTTTTTGGTAGAAAATGAAATTATTGTCAGTCTACTGTAAGATTGAATTAAAGTAAATACAATATAATAGTTTACATTAGTAAAATAGATATTTAAAGTGACAGATACAAAAACCTTCATGGTCAATCGACAAAATTTTATTAGCTATTAGAAATTTTGTGCATCAATTCATGATCTCTTTAGTAAAGTTGTGTAGACCTAAAAAGGTCCTTTAGTCTTAAGTCATTAAGGGTTATTAGCCTCCAAATCCGTAGAGAGTTCTTCTTTGTCGTTTAAGAGCATAAACAACATCCATAGCTGTAATAGTCTTCCTATTAGCATGAACGGTGTAGTTAACCGTATCCCTAATTACCTTTTCAAGGAAAGCTTTGAGAACATTACGAGTTTCTTTGTAAACCAAGCCAGAGATCCGTTTTACGCCACCTCGACGAGCGAGACGACGAATGGCTGGTTTTGTGATTCCGCCGATATTATCTCGACAAACAATGCGATGTTTAGGAAATCTTTTTAAGCCACGACCAGTCATTGTATATAAACTTCACGTACGTAAAAACAATAACGAAATAAATAAGAACTTAACTAGACTCGTATT
>JABUQX010019025.1:12500-18922 GCA_015478945.1 Trachelipus rathkii
TTTCAAAACCGTTTTCGAATTACAAGTATAACCCACACCCAAAACAGGCCAGATACAAGCAGCGTTCTGGAACTTTCTGTGAAAGTGTGTTTGTATTTCGACATCCTCATGTTTGAGAAATTTTTTCCAAATTTGGAAAAACGGCAAAACAAAAACGTTACCATCTTCTATTTTTTTTCTAGAAAATTACATTATTTTGATATAGGACGAGGTATAGGAATCGGAAGAGGGAATTTATTTTAATCGAAATTTAAATTTTGGAATTTTTCATTTGGAATCTGACATTACTTTTGCGTCTTGCCAAAAAAATGACACACCAACGAGCGCGCCATAGTCATATGCCTACAGGCAGCATTGAACCTGAATTATGTTGAAACTACAGAATGAATTGTCAATAATAAAAACAGCTAAATCCCTCAAGCCAATAATCATCCATATACCAATATACACACAAAACAAAACCTCTAATATGAAAATAATCCATAATAAATACAATTACATAAACAAGTCAATAATGCACCACCCACAAACAACCCCATAATAAGCATTAATCATAACAAATATAAAATTTTCTTTTACTATAATGTAATTAATGAATATAAAAAAATAAAAAAAAAAAAACACACTAAACACGAAAACAAAACCCAAAAAACACAACACCCACACCCCACCACCAAAACAAACACACAACGATACAAAACATACATATATACATAATTACAATGATTCAATTCAACAAAACATAAAATAATGACAACACACTAACTACACAATACCATAAACATAACATCATACATGCAATACACCAACCTCAATAAATAATAAAAAAAATACCAAATTTTATTATACAATAAACACATCAATAAATCAATACTAACATGAACTCACAATAAATAATAAATAACACCTAATAATCAAAATACAAATACCGATAATAAACTCACAATACTAATAACAATAATAACAATAATAAATACATAAAACAAGAATCAATATAACTCAATCAAAAAATTCAGTACATCCGGTAAACAATCCCAAATATATCTTCACACTAAATTTAAAATAACACATACCACATAATACACTCAATAATAATTAATAATAACTACAACTACAATATAATTTCACCACCTAAACATACAAAATATATAGTAAAATACCACCAGTAAATAATATTAAATCATTAAACACAATATTTAAATAACACACCAAACATACAAAAAATAACCTATCTCACATTAATATCCAAAAGATTCCTATCTATTCAATACTTCCTTAAACTAAGAACAAATAATCCGAACCCACCCCAAACACTACCATCAACTCCGTAATCAACACTAACCTCACTCTAATACTAAAAAAAACAAACCACAACACAACAAAAAAAAAAGAAAAAAACATTTTTTAAATAAATAAAATACAATAAACATACACACATCACAATACAATACCCAAATATCAATTGTTTAGGGGCGGGGAAACATTTAAACTTCATAAAAAAAAGGAAAAAACATCAGTATACAATCCATAAATTCTTCTAACAAATACAATACCCCAAATCAGCACCCCCAACCCACAAACACCCAACACAAAACCACCACAACTAAATACAATTCCCACCAACCACTCAACTCGAAATAAAATACTCAATAAATAAATCTGCAATATAAAAAATAATAAACATCTCACTATCTGAATTTCTATTCCAAGTACTTAGAAACGGGCTAAAAAATATTTTCTCATGATAAAAATCCTGAGAACAATCAATTTACAATTTAATTTAAGAATTATGAATACCCCTACCTTAGACTACAATAAAAAATACCGCTATACATACATCATAATAAAACACTACAACAATCATACATCATACGCTCACATTAGCAGTACAATAAACTCAAAATAAAAACCTATTATATAAATCAGAAACAAATCACTACACACTCAATACAAACCATTACATTCATATGTTTTTGATGATAATTTAAAATCAAAATATTATTTAATAATAATGATTGCTAATAATAAGAATCAGAATAAAGTATAATTATAATAATTAGATTGATAACAACCCTTAGCTAAATCTCGTACACACATACATAAAAATCTTGAAACCAGAATACTATTTTAAGAAGTTTCCGTAACCTTATATTTAAACCTTACACAATATTAATTATTTATAGCAAACGCAAATTACAACATTAATGCCATGACTAAAAAGAATGCAAATCTTCTTACCTTTACATATACTGCTCTCTAATGACTTCTTGAAGCACACTGTCAAATAAGAAGTAATACCCTATTACACTCCCCTAAGTGCCACTACCCCGCAGCCAGGCTACAAAGAAGCGCTGCACCATAGCCACAACTAGGATGAATGTTATAGGAGTGATAAAAGAGATTAACAATAAAGACTCCAGGTCAGAATAGTATGTATAAAACCAAATGATATGTGTATGAGCAGATGAAGATATTACATTGTTATATTTTATATTCTGTATTTATCGAAGAGGCACCCGTAGTAATTAATTATTTCCACCCTTCTGTATGCTTGACTGATTCAATGTTTTGAATTAACAAAGTGGTCACCTTGGTCCAGCTCATTTATTGGGTAGAATATTATTACTTATTATTATATATTATAAAAAGTTTCCTAAGGATTATCAATACTGAAACACTACTTTCAAGTAGTTATTATGAAAAGACAAAAATAAAACTAACATAAATAGCAGTGGCAGTGAAATGCTCAATTGTCACAAAACACTCCACGTAAAGACACTGACCACTCCTGCTCACTTCACTCATCACAACTGATATTTCACTCAATACTCTAATCCTCATCTAAATGTTATTATCCCATCAAATTCTATACTAAGCATTCTTTTTCAACAATATTCATTACCAGGACCTCTTTTGTTCCCATTATTCTTTGTGTTTTTTTTTCGCTATTTGCTCCTTTCCGTTTATCCAGCATACACATCAAATTATCCTTCTTTAACAAATTTCCATTTAATCACCACAAGCCCCATAAAGCATCAACCTCTCATACAGTCTTCCTCAATACTGAAATTTGTATGGGATTCACAGCTCACATTCCAATGACTCTTACATCTCGAAAAAAACCAATCACAAACCAGTTCCTCCATCGCATATTGCTCTACACAACACCTGAGATAAATTCCCCATCCATTAAAAACTGTTCTTACATAAAAACATCGCCCCACAATCATCCAGCAACATCAACTTTACCAACAAACCCCATCCTCCGTCGCCTTCAATGAGCGACAAACCCTCTAAAACCAATTCTACGAGTAATCAACCTTTGAATTTCCACCATATCGGACATACTTTTTACTAGCTACACTACCTCACATGATCAATAACCGCACCTATCATATATATAGATGACTCCCTAGCATACGCTAAACCACTCCATTAACAGAATGATCCGCAAAAACCACCTGCTCTACATCCAAACATACCTCCTTAAATGATCAACCCTAACTATTATACAGAATGATATTAATATCACTCTAAACTCTGTACTCTCTCCAAAAACTCATAATTATATTAATTAATAAATTTCGCATATCTCTCAACGTCTCATCACTCTCGTTATTCCAACCTTTAAAATCTATCTCACCTACACACACCCTGCACACCTTGGTAAGAAAACTTCCAAGGTCTGTTGCTTGTCCCAGCCAGTTTATTAGCCCACCCAATCTATATTCTGTTTTTTCACTTTCATCCAATACCCTATCCCCCTTGTATAATGTTTATTGGTGATTGTTAATGTTTTTCTTAATTGTCCTGTTCTAGTAATATATGTTCCCCTTTATCATGTATTTGCACCCCAATACCGGAAGTCTTTAAATTCCTGGCTCCCCACCCTTAATCTTTCTTTTAATTTTCTTTATTATTTGTTCCTCGAAAGTATCATCCCCACACATAACATATTATCATCACAATGAACAAAATATATACCTCTTAACTTATTCCTGTTCTTCCACGTAAAATATAGAAGGTTCTAAATTTACAACCACACGCCCCTAATTCTTCGAGTATCTCCTTTAAAAGCTATAATAAGCCAAACTCTGGCGGGCATCCTTCAACCCAAACATCCCAAAAACACCGCCTTCCCGTAAAGTATTCCAAAATAGAGACTTGTTCGAACCCAAAGCACTTCTCAATTTGTGTTTTACGAACACCTCTCTTAGCCAGTTTGTTTCCTTGCAGATATGCAGCCTTAATGTCTATTGAACTTGCATTCCCAGTTATATCTTTTAATTATCCCTAATGTCATTTTTAAGACGCTCGGCAGCCACATGTTGGAGCTTCAATTCCCCCTCATCATTGCCTTTTTCCTCAAAACCCCTAACCACTAATCTAGCTTTACAAATATTTTTCCCATTCTTTTCTTTTTCTGTTATAACCCATCTGGTATTAACCCCTTTCTGCCTTTGTCCACCACTTCATCCATTACATCATTTTCTTTCCAATTCTGTATCTCGTTTTCCTTTGCCTTAATGACTTCTATATCTCTTACATCAACTAAAAGTATTTCTTCCTCTTCCGGTATTTGTTCATGTTCCTCAAAGTCTTTTAGGTTTATCCAATTTATCGTTCCATCATTTAGATTCTTGGTGTTGTAACATTGATTCCATTTCTTACTATTCACCTTACCCGCTCTACTCATTATCTCACACTCTATTTTTCTTGACCAGATTTCTTTTTCAATCACTTTTCCATTCGTCTTCCTTTCTTCAGTCTACATTAATCTCTTTCTCTTCTCTACTTTCTTCTTCCTTGTTCTGTCCTCCTCTGTTCTTGTCCCGCATTTATCCATTACTCAAGAGAGATATCGCTCTTCATCCCATCTGATTTTCTTCTTCTTCCTCTTTGTATTCTTTTGTGTTCATATCGTCCCTCCCTTAACCTTTAGTTCTCCCCTGTTCTTCATACATAATACGCATCTTGGATCATCTGTTTCTTCTGTCAGCCTTCTACTCCCTATCGTCCTCTCCCTGGGCTTTTTGTATTCTGTTTATTGGTGTACTCTTGTGTTATACTCTAATCACCTCCCTGTTTACTCACACAACGTTGTCCCATCTATTCCTATGCCCTTACCCTGGTCCTCTTCCAATACCTAATTCTATCGATTCCATCAACCCTCCACTACCATCATGCATATAATTATACCCCAATATCTACCAAAAGATATGTACAACCATCTACAAACCCTGATAACACACACTACTAATCCCTGATGTATCATTCAATGCTCCTATTTTAACGCTTTCATCTCTGCTTGTTGACATATAAATACTATCTCACTCCAGCCTCTCCTTCATATTCGGGCATTGTCTCATTAATCACACATTCTCCCAAAACCCCGGTGTTATCTAACTCCAAGAGGTCACTTTTTCCTCCTTATTCTAACCAAATACCAATTAAAGTTTGCTGGTACCCCCCTTACTTGGTATATTATTTCGACCATACACAGCCCATCTTAAACACAGATTTCTTGTTTTGATACCCATCTTCTTGTAGTTTTCTCATATTTTCTTTCCCAAGAAGGACCCACCATTCTTTCACACCTTCCCCTTACTCACGGGCCTTTCTGCCGCTGTTGCAATACTGACTGTACGAACATCTACACCCATTTCCGTCATCACTTTCATATTATAACACTCAACACATTCCGTTCGATTGAACACGACACACCATCATAACTATTTCCGTCCTCAACGCAAAAAGCACTAATAATCCCCACCTGCTCTATAAATCTTACCATACTATCTCCGCCGGTCGTTTTCCTTCTGTCCATGTTGCTTGAACAAAACCGGTCAACTCATCTATCATTACCAAAAATTTCTTTCCTTCCAACTCACCCATATCTATAGATATTAATTCATTGAAATGATTTGCTCTATCCAAACCCACAGGTCTACTAGGTGTGGGCTTAAATATCTTACATGAATGACAGTTGTTCCGTCATTACTTCTATCGATATCCTTTAGTTTCTTTATCGCTCCTCATAGCACAATTCCCCCCGTATCTATTCTCAGTAATTAATTAGGTTTGTCCTTACTACATGTGCAAATTTTTTGTATTTTGAATAATTTGTTTCAATGTTGTTTTCACTAGTTCACCTATCACCATTTAAATCACCTCCCCCAACACGCACTATATCTACTTCTATACAACTGAATCGCAAATGGATCACACATCATACACCCTTCCCTTTACTTGTACCCTATTGTCCCTCTTAGAAAGTATTTGTATTGCTGTTATCCATTATATGACCCCCAGGTTTGTGTAATGTTGTTCGACCTACTCAAACCATGATATCTTTATCGTTAAATCGTTAAATGTAATCTGTAAGTAGTAAATGATGTTATCCCCCTTTATCTCTCTGTTTT
>JABUQX010019026.1:5000-50000 GCA_015478945.1 Trachelipus rathkii
TTCTGAGACAATTTGAATGACGTTTCAGATTGATTGTGTTGGCCGACTTCAATGGTTGGATAGGTGATCGAAAGAGGGATGGTATTGAAGATGCCTTTGGGTTGTGGGGGAAAATGAGAATGATAGGTAGGTGATTGCTTTCTGTGACGAGAGAGGTATGTGTGTAAATGATACATCCTTCGAACACACGAAAACCCATAAGTATACGAGTGTTGTTGTAGATTGAAATGGTATCGAAGTGAAAATATGATTGATTTTGTGTTGGTGAAGAAGGAAGATGTTGAAGTATGTGATGGATGTTAAATCAGTGAAGGGGTTGGGGATGGTAATATAAGATCATTATGTTGCTTCATGTAAAATTAAGTTAGTGGGATATGGTTGGAGAGTAGGGAAAAATGGAAGGAACTGGGGATATTTAGAAGTGAGAAGTTGAATGAACAGGGTTATAAGGAAAGGAGTGTGTGAGAACTAATAAATAAATCATTTGAATGTGAAGAAGATGAAATTGAGCTAATCTGGACACAAATGAAGGAAGAGTTTGTTAATAGTGCAAGAGAAGTATGTGGGTGTGCTAAATTAGGAAGTAAGAATGGCAATAGTGAGTGGTGGAATAAAGAAGTGATGCAAGCGGTTAAAAGTTAAAAAGAATCGGTTGAATGTGACAAAAGCCGATGATGAGGTTTCAAAAGAAAGAAGTATGGAAATATATAGGGAGGGAAAGAAGATGGTTAAAAGTTGCATACGTAGGAGGAAAAAAAGAGTTGAATGAGCAGTTTGGAAGAAGGATGAATGGAAACTTACAAGAGAATAGGAAGCTGTTCTGGAAGGAAGTACGAAAGGTTAAGAAAGACTGTAAGAGAAATCTTCATAGAATAATGAATTGGAATGGTGCCTTTGTTACTAATGAAATGGAAGTGAGGAGATTGTAGAGGGGGCACTTCGAAGTCTGCATATCGTTGGCAGTGATGAAGAGGTGAATGTGTTAGGGTTTGATGGTGTAAGAAGAAGCAGGTATTTTGGGGATGAGGTAATAGGTAGAGTGAGAAATTTGATGAATGGTAAATCAGCAGGTATGGATGGAATTACTTGTGAAAATGATCAAGAATGTAGATGAGATTGTGATTGACTGACTATGTGAAATTGTGTAGCAAAGCTTTTGTAGAGGGTGTAGTTCAGAGGGAATGGAGGAGAGCAGTGATAGTACCCTTATATTAGGAGGATAAGGGAAACTGTAGACATTATAGAGGAATAAGCTTACTGAGTGGTATCTTGGTTGAGAGTGCGCAGAATGACTGACGAGCTGATTGTTGAAGAACAAGGTGCATTTAAAAGTGGTAGAGAATGTTTAGATCAAATTTTTACACTGAGGCAATTGAGTGAGAAAATGAAGAAGTAAAACAAACTGTACCTAGGTTTTATAGACTAGCAACAGGGGTATGACAAGGTTAATAGGGAAGCTCTGTGGCAGGTGTTATTGGTAGGCTTCTGAATGGAATCAAAATTATTTATGTTGATAGTGAAGCGTGTGTAAGAATAAATGGAGTGGAAAGTGAATGGTTTAATATTAATAATGGAATGAGGCATGAAAGTTTGTCGTCCCAATGGCTATTTAATTGTTATATGGATTGTGGTAATGAAGATTAAAGGTAGGGGTGGCAGGGGAGGGTGTTAGACTAATGGAGAACGGAAAGAGTGGAGATGCCCTGTTTATTGTACACAGATGATTTGGTTTGAATGGCGAATCTGAAAAGAGCTTTGAGAGGGATTGGTAGAGGGGTTTGAGAGGGTGTGTAAAAGGAGGAGTTTAAAAGTAAATGTACTGTAGATAAGATTAGGATGTTGAATGGTGAGCAGCTGGAATAAGTATGTGTTTAAAAATTTAGGCTATATGTTAGATGAAAAGCGAACGGATGATGCAGAGATTAATAGGAAATGTTGTGATTGGTAGAAATTTGGCTGCTGCAGTTAAATCTTTGGGGAATGCAAAGGGAGACTAAGTCTTGAATGCGGTAGGGTTCTGCACGAGGGTATGTTGCTACCTATGTTAACGTGTTAGGTATGAGAAGAATTTATAAATAGGAATGAGCGTGTTAAGGAATTGTGTGAGTGTAAAGAAGGCGTGAGTGAGAGAATAAATGAGTATATTAAGATGCTTTGGTCATATGGAAAGGATGGATGATAGTCGGTTAGTTTAGCGGATGTTTAGAGGTGAGTGTGTTGGGAGGAATTGACCTGCTAGGTGACCTAAGAAAAGTGGGAGAGTCAATAAAAAGTGTCTGAGAAAGGAATCTGAATTTGGTTCAGGTGAGAAGATTGGTGCATAATAGGAATGAATGGCGGGATTTTGTGAGGGGGCGTGGTTGTGGGGCCCAGGGGCTTTGAACCCTGACATTAACGAGATACCACAGTGGGGGTCTGTCGTAGTATTGCGAATACCTAGGGTGGATTTTTAGTTGCAACGGACTCGGTTAAGAGTATGAGGGGGAGGGGGCTTTCTTTAGTTCTTACGTTATGTTTTTCTACTTGACTTTTCTGTTTCCGGTGTACGCAGCGGACCCACCCCATGTGGGGATACACGGGAGAATAAAGGAGATAAATAATATTTGTATATAACTGTAATATACCTATATTATCTGTAATATACCCTCACCTACATCACCCCTATATATATATATATATATATATATATATATATATATAGTATATATAATATATTCAGAGGTGGGCATCGTGTTACATGAAAGCGCAAAAGTCGCAAGTCAATTTGCGCTTTAGGTAAAACATGTGCGCTTTTGTGTCTTTTCACGAAATTTCTAGAAAAATGTGTGGTCAAAACAACTTTTTTAAGAGCGCAAAAGCGCAAATTTCCGCTCTATATAAATAATTTGCGTTTACGAATTTATTTAAACATTTTTTGCGCTTTATATATATATATATATAGTATATTATATATATATATATATATATATGTATATATATATATATTATATATATATATATATAGTATATATATAGTAGTATATTTATAGCTATAACTATATAATATATTATATATATATTATATTCGTTATTTATTTAATATAATTATTCATATATTTATTTAAATAATAATAATATAATTGATAATAATAATAATAGATAATATATAATAATGAATTAATAATAATAATAATAATATATAATAATATATAATAACTACATTAATGAATAACAATAATAATACAATTAATACTAATAACAATAATAATAATAATAAAATATATAATAAAATAATAACAATAATAATAATAATAATAAATATATAAATAATAATAATAATAATTATTATTTAGCTATTTATTATTATTATTATTATTATTATTTACAAGGATTCAACTGCCTATTATTGACGCTACACAATTGGATTCTTATTATTATATAATAAATAATAATAATAACTAGTATAATAATAATAATAATAATAAATAATAATTTTATTATTATTATTAATATCTATTATTAATATTATTATTATTATTATTATTATTATTATTATAAATATTATTATAATAATTATTACTATTAATTATTATTAATTATTTTATTTATTAATTATTATTATTATTAATTGAATTATTATAAAATCTAAATTTACTCAAGTTTATTGTTACTTGTGATTGGCGATTAACTATTTTGTGCTTTTGGTTTACAATTGGGAACAAACAGATTTGAATTAGGTGTTAAACAGAAAAAGAATTGCAGAACGGTGGAAAGTCGTTGAAAGTTGTAACGTCTGACAGATTATTGAATGCAGTAAATCTTTTCCACAGTACCTCTCTCCCTAGGAACCTGTTTCCGTGTGAATTCCAGGAGGTCTGGTGGACTTGTTTATTAAGTATAAATACCCCATTGGCCATCTCAGCGGTCGTGGAGAGGTTGTTTATAGTCAAGGATCTGAGATTCTAAGAGCAAGAGGGCAAGCCATGGCAAAATAATTGAAAATTTATCTTTTATGAAAGAGGAATATGATCCTATTCAGAATGCAAGAGGAGAGCGAGGAGACGAGGAGGAAGAGATTATCGCCTTGTTTAAATCCTTTAAAACCGTTATATTATAAGTTTTCAGACTATCCAAATCGAATTTTAAACAATATAATTTAAAGTGTAAAAAATATATTACCCCATATACTTAAATTTTTTTTGGCGCTCCTAAATTTGTGCTTTTAAAAAAAAAAATTGATTTGCGGCGGATATGTCCGCTTTGCGCTTACGAACACTAATTTTTTTGGAAAATTGTGCTCTTTTGCGCTTGCGGACTACAGTTTTTCATGACATTCGTGCGTCTGTTGCGCTTGCGGACATCTAAATTTTTTTTGATAAAATTTTTGCGCTTTTGCGCTTGCGGACTTAGTTTTTCCACTTTGCGCTTTTGCGTTGCGCTCTACAGTTTAAAAGTTGCCCGCTCCAACTATGGCATATATATATATATATATAATATATCATATATATATATATATATATGATTATATATATATATATATATATATATATATATATATATATATATATATATATATATATATATATATATTTTAAACTAAAAATTTTTATATATTATATATATATATATATATAGTATATTATATTGGCTCCGAGGACCGGAATTTTCCTATGCATCTAGTGTGAGTACGCACCGTCACGTATACCCAAGTCATTCTTTTTTTGCGCGCGACATCCGCACTCTACATTCTAATTGCACACCACTCACCGTAATCTATATTTTTAAACCTGAACCTCACCAAGACCCTGAAAATTGTCGTCATCCGCATCCGCACTAGGCATTTGCCAACCTAATTTATATATTATAACTGCGCTACCAACTTAAACCCTACCAAACACAACAAAAACATATATAGCAACTTCAACATCAGAAAGAAACAAACATTAAAAAAAAGAAAAATTTAAAAGCTTTAAATAAATGTAAGGAAATTGTTTTTCAAAAGTTAAAAAAAAAGATGTAATTGAAGCAAAATTTGAACTGCCTAAATGCCGTTGGGTTCTTAAACACACGAACAAATTAACATAAGCGGATTAATCTACGATAAACTCTAATCACCTGTCATCATTAAAGGGTGGCCTTGGAGTAACTAATCACCAATTTTTCTCAAAGTTTTAATTTATTTATTTATTTATTTAGTTATATTTATAGTATTTATTATATATATATAATATATTATATATATATATATATATATATATATATATATATATATATATATATATATATAATATAATATTATTATATATATATATATATAAATATATATATATATATATTAAGTAGATTTAAAGTGTGTTTGTATATTTTTTTTAGCTTTTTATTTTTTAATATTTGTAGTATATACTCAAAATTTTATTCTTTCATTCGTTATATATATATATATATATATATATATATATATATATATATATATTATATATATATATATATACTATATTTTTTATAGTATATATATATATATATATATAACTATATATATATATATATATATATATTATATATATAATATACATATATTATATATGAAATATAAAGTTATACTATAAGTATATATATAAAAGCTTTGATAATGCGTGGTAGTGGTGGCCAAGTGAAAAAAACTATATATATATTTAACGCAAAAAAATATAAATAAATAATTCAGATACTTCGGAATGAAAGGCGAGATGGTCGAGCGATTTTTGATGAAGTCAAGATGGAAGTTTGAGAATTTTGTGTTAAAACCTAGGTAAATGAGCGTCTAGGGAACTGTGTGTGTGAAGAAGGCTTGCATGAGAGAATTAAATGTAGAGTATGTTAAGATTGGTTTGGGTCATATGAAAGATGGGTGATAGTCGTTGGTTAACGCGTGATGTATGAGAGGTGAGAGTGTGTTTGGGGAATCGGACACGCTGGAAGAAAAAAAAATGGATGTATAATGTGAGTTGTAAGTTCATAGTTTTCAATGTCTATATTGTAAGAGTGACAGTAAGAAATAAAAGAAATGAAATCTTTCATCGGACGACTGAACTGGGAACAGGGAGAGTTAATGAGGTGAAAAATCGTAAGACTCCACCCTCCAAAAAGGGATTTAAGGGTGGACATTTCACCTCCATTTTGAAAAAGTATAATTATATAGGACGACGAGTACCACAATATGTGAAAGAAACTTAGACCTCTTTTCCATATATATATATAATATATACTATATTATATATATATATAATATATATATATATAATAGTATATATATAATAATAATTATAATATATATATATATAATGATGATATATATATTATATAATATATATATATATATATATATATATATATAATACTAGGGCTGCGGAGCGGCAATTTTTTTTCCAGGCTCCGACTCCGGCTTCCCAGCATTTTAAAATTACCTCGGCTCCGACTCCGGCTCAGCATTTTAAAATTACCCGGCTCCGACTCCGGCTTCGGCCATTTTAAAATTGTTCGGGCTCCGCTCCGACCTAGTTATAATTTTTCTCCATTTACCGTCATGAAAATCATCTAACTTCTGCATACAAAATTTTGAGGGTAGTCGATGAATATTAAATGTTTTGTTAATGACATCTTTATTAGCCTAGAAATTTTAAAACCTTTAGAAATAAGAATTTTAAGGAAATACAAGAAAAGTGGAATCATTCCACTTTCTATCCCTACAATTTAATATAATTCCTCTTGAACGATGAACTGCCTGGGCAACTAACGTAATATAATTTATTATGTATTTTTCCTAAATAAGAATAAAATCATATTTATAGATTCATCCTAAGTTTAAAATAATTCCTTCGTTGAATCTATGAGCCAGGAACATATATAACCATAATTTTCTATTCAAAGCAGATCTATATATATATATGTTAATATATACTATATATATATATATATAATATATATATATATATATATATATATATATATTATATATTATATATAATATATATATATATATTATATATATAATATAGTATAATATATATATTATATGATACTATTATATATATATATATAATAATTCACTTTCTTCCTAACTTTAAAATATATTTTTATGAACAGCCCCCGACATCTTGTCACACATTATAAATTTTATTCAAAACAATTGTTCTAAAAAGAAAAATAAAACTATGAATATAAAATTCATTAACGATGTCCTTAGAATCCGATTTTATTATTTTTAAAAGCAGAAAATTAAGCCTTCAACATTTCACTTGAAGATAGGAGGCAAGCTGTAGATAGTGCAAAAGCGGCAATTTTTGCCAAACTTTTAGGATACGCAACTGATTGCCCCTCTTTAAACTGATACTTTGATTTCCGTCGATGTTTCCATTACTTCCATCTAATGGACTTATGCGAATTGTTGAACTTTTTATTCTTTCTAGAAGATGTTCTAAGCTTGAATGTCTTTTAAAAGCCTATAGATTGTCTTTTTAGTTTTTTTTTTTCACCATCGCTTCTGCATGCTCCAATTTTTCCCCATTATCTGGCAATTTGACTTCTTCCATTCTGACAAATTCTAACAATCGGGATTTTCCTGATAATGCCGCTCCAGATTTTCTGCTTTTAGCGATGCGTTATTTCTTTTAAGTCCCCTCAGTTCACCAAAGAACACTCAGTTCTGGAAAGATTCTAAATCAAAGTTGTCGACATAAAAATGATTTTATTTTCAGTACTAACAATTCTTTCCCCTTCTTTTCATGGGAATTTATTTGTGATTTGCTATCTAAATATCAGTTCTCGTATTATAAAATTTTCCTGCAGTCAAGTCTTCTGATCTCGAATATTTTTTGTTGTAAAGGTACGGGTGTTTTAATAATTCTTTTGAGGGTTTTCGATTTTTTCCCACTGACTGTCGGAGAGGAAGAAAGCTTAGAAAATAAGCTCTGCAACCATTATAGGTACTATACTTACTATAATCTTAGTTGTCTGAAGCCTTTAGAGCAATAAAGAAATTGTACTTTCCCCCGGCATGGGTGCATTCTTGTCGTCTTGACCCTACAGATTGCCACTGCTGCATTTGAACGATTCTTTTAGAACTTCCATTAATTTTGGGTATCGTGCTGCTGTTTGCCCTATTTGTCATCGCCCTGCCATAATTTGCTCTAATGAAGTATTGCGAACCAATCACCATGTGCTTGCTGAACTGCAAAGTAATCCAAGCATTCTCATGTGTGAACTGTAACGTTTATCGGAACACTAGTCTTTCATAGTTTATTAAGTTCATTCTGAAAAACAACTATTTCATTTCGGTTTTGACATTTCAATAACACAGTTATCCACAATTAATTTACCAAGCTTCCTATTCCTCATTGTCTCTTTGTATTTATTTTTTCAAATCGTCACTTGTAATGATCATGTTTAATGCGTTATCCGTAACCGAGCTAATTACTTGTCTCTTGTATTTCGAATTCTTTAAGATGTCAGTAACCCAATCTGAATATACTTCGCGAAAGTTTGACAATTGTGGTTTCTTTTAAACTGCTAACGTTTAAGAAATACTTGTTTTTATCTTCGTCCACATAATAATATTATTGACAATAATTTAGCTGTTGCCTCATTCTGTGTAAGTATCCATTTTTTAAATGCACAAAGCGTCCCTTTATGCATATTTTTTTAGCTTAATTTTTTTTGTTTTTTCCTTTTTCAGGAACTAATTTTAACAAAGTATAGCAGTTTCCAGTCTAAGAAAGGATCTTCCAGTTTCTAAAAGCCATGTCTGCCAACACAGTGCTATGTATAAGTCCTGGTCAGGACCGATGGTGGGTGATGACAAGCAATAGAAAACTCATGTGTCAACTAATCTTTAAAAACAACCATTGATAATCAATTGTTAATTTTGAATGTTTTTTTCACGTTAACCTAGACAGTAACAAGTTTATGGAAATCGAAAAATAGTTTTCAAATTAGTCTGAAGTTTTTGGAAAGTTAAAGGTTATCTCTGCATTACCTTTAGCTTCACCTTCTTTTTAACCAATTGCATGCAATGTCTGGATGATAGCGTTTTAAAAATCTCTTTAATTAATTTAAAGGATCGAATAGATGTATTGTGACCCCATCAGTAACTGTTAGTTAGGTAGTTGTTAGACTTCCTTTGCGTTGCCATGATCGAACTGACTGTTTCTACAATTCAACTGTGTTAACTATTCATTTACTTCTTTATTGACAAATGAAAGTAATTTTTATTTTCAGTAGTGAGTAATATTACTTCAAACGTACATATGAGTTTTTTCGATTTTGGGTTTAGTTGACATTGATTTTCCTAAGAGTATTAAACTTAATTAACTTTAAAGTTATGCTCCTATAGAAGTACCAACCTTTTTATTATTGAATAGTAAATATACATAATCAAATTTTCCTTGGAAAAAAGCAGAATAATACTTATATATTTATACTATATATATATATTAATATATATATATATTATATATATATATATATATATATATATATTATATACTATAATATTACTATATTATATAATATTTATAATGTTATATATTAGTATAAATATATATATATTGAAGATAATTTTTATAGAATTGGAGGTGATCTCCTCAATTTTAAGATATATATAATATAATTTATATATATCTATTATATAATATATATATATATATAATATATATAGGTATTCATAACGAAAGTTATAATATAATATAATTTATATAATAAAGTATAATTATATAATAAAATATATTTATAGTCATCTGGTCGGGCTTTGGGGGGATTAGGCAGTAGAGCAAAATTCCATGAAATAAATTTATACTCCGAAACCAAAAAATATTAAAAAGTACCTCTTATTATATTAGTTATATATATAGTACTATATATATTATATATATTTAATAATATATATAGTAGTGTATTATAATTTAGTCGTATAATATGTATATACTATATATATCTATATATCAATAAAAATTCTTATTTATATACAGTATGTATATTAGTATATACTATATATAGTATATAGATATATATTATATATAGCTATAATCTCATTCGAAGACTCGATGATAAGCCGCCGACTTAAATTTCAAATTGATCCTTTTTAAATATGAGCGATCTAAGTGGCAACTATTACTCTCTGAGGGTCAGAAAAAAAAATTTGCGACTTCTTTTAAGCTCTATGGCACCTCGTGAATGCCTGTGTCGACTCTAGTAGCCAAGTCTAATTTATAAAAAAAAAAGTTGATTCTTCTGTTATATGAATATGTAATTTTCATATATTTATATATAATTATATATATAGTATATGTATATTTAATATAACTATAATATATATATTATTATATTATCACTATAATATTAGTATATATATATATGATAAATATATATAATTAAATATATATGTATATAATATATTATATATGTAGCTATATATTATTTGTATATATATACTATAATTATATATATATATATATATAATATATATATAATATATACGTATATATCATATATATAATATATATATATAAATACATATCGTATATTATATAATAATATAGTAGTATATCCTATATATCTTAAATGCATATATACAACGTATCTATAGTTATTATATATAGTGAGGTGGATCTATATATATATATCTATTATTATAATAGATAATATTATATATACTAGTATATTATATACCTTGGATTGCCTACTCCAAGAATTTTAATATACCACGACCGCACTTGATATATAGTAATTATTATATATATATATATATATATTGATATATATATAGATATACTATGTCCCATATATATATATGAGTATAATATATATATATAAGTTAGTATATATATTCTATCAGTATTTTTAGTTATTATATATATATATATTATATAGTATTATATTACATTTAGGTAGAGTATATAAAAATTAAATAATTACTTAATTTTGTACTACGGAGCCGGAGCCGGAGCCGGAGCCGGAGCAGTGTCTTTTTTTGCTACTCCGGCTCCGGCTCCATTCAAAAAAAAATCGACTCCGGCTCCACCAAAACCTTGTGATTTTGCGTGCCCATGTCCGCAGCCCTCCGGCTTCCGTATAGCAGTGTACAGATGCTATATAGAATAATATATATAAGTATAATATATAGTATATATATATAAAATTATATTAGATTTTTAAAGCTATATATAAAAGTAATATATAGTATATATATAATAATAGTATGATATTATAACTATACTATATATAGTAGTAAATCTATGCGTACCTTATACTTATAATGAACGTTGGTGATAAAAAATAAAGGATTAAATGGCCTTCAACGAATCAATGTGCGGCAAGAAAATATTTCAGTTTGAGAGAAGATGTGTTAGAAGAGGTAGGTCTTAAAGATTCATTTAAAATTAAAAATGAAAGTTGTGAAACCGGAAAGGAGAGAGAAGGGGGGGGGGGTGTGAGGGGAGAGAGAAACAAAGAAGAGAAAGAGGGAGGGTAGGGATGGGAATTGGACTAACACCGAGTGACGAAAGATGAAGACAGTAATAACAAAATAATAAAAAAAAAAAGAAATCAAAGAAGCCAAAAGAAATTGGAGAAGGTATGTCTTCTATATATTATGTCAGTTCGGAGAAAGATGAGGGGTAAGTCAATTATCTCATTATATTATAGTATATATGATATATATATATATATATATATTATATATTATATATATATATATTAATCATATATATAATATATATATAATTATGATATATAGGGTATATAATACTTATTATAATATATATTATATATATATTATAGCTATATATGATAATATTATATATAGAACTATATATAGTTTAAATATATATATAGTATATAGAGTATATTTAGTAGGGCGACGGGCTTGCATGCGGCCTCCTTTAATTTACTAGTTATGCATCAATTACCAGGTACCAGCAATTGGAAAACATTATGGCCAGCGAAATTCATGACGCTACATACGTCCTAGTGGAACCAATAGGAGAAAGATTTTATGAATACCAAATGGGCAGTGATGTTAGCCTCATTGAAAGGGGTGCGAAAAAACTTCGCCCAGGAATGTAAGTACTCGAGGACTTAGACGTTGGATAACAATGCGATCGAGTAAACTGTGTCTTTTAGTAGAGAACTTTTGGAAATAGAAAGTTTTTGAGGCCAGAGTAGGAAGATGCTTGTCCCCAACTGAATTGACCATGGGTGAACAGAGTCTTTATGGGGAGATGATGAAAACGGAGGTTGTATGAGAGAGTATATTCTATATATATATACTATTGTATATATACGATGATTCAATTATTTCAGTATAAAGTAGGTATACTTATATATATATATATATATATATATATATATATATATAATATATATATAATTATATATAAGATATAATATAGTGATGTGAGAAATTTGCCCACTTTCGTCACATTACGAATCAATGCCGCCTATTGATAGTTTTAAAATTATATTTTTGTGCCCACCCCAATAGGGCCCGAGAGATTTGAAATTGTAACGTTGCTTATTAGGCGCTTTGTCAATTAGCTGAGTCACGAGGACAGTCCATAAACGCTACAGTAATGTAGCGTAGGAAGGTGCTTACGCTCGCATCTCACCCATAGATTCAAGCCTTATCGAATCATTTATTAAAATTAATTATGTTGGTGAAGCCTAGTGTTTATATCATTATGTATCTAATCACCTGAACAAGTTATAGACAAAGCGATGTTATATAGCCTAACCAGGCAGCATATAAGTTCAAGAAATGCTCAGTGCCTATCATTGTCAATTTAGACCGGCAGATTTGTCGAAGATCATTATTATGGGCCATTTAACTGGTGTTATAGAGAATGATAATATCCAGTTGCCATATTGGCAATTATCATTGAAATTGATCTTAATTAT
The DNA here is from genome assembly GCA_015478945.1 of Trachelipus rathkii. Taxonomy (NCBI): domain Eukaryota; kingdom Metazoa; phylum Arthropoda; class Malacostraca; order Isopoda; family Trachelipodidae; genus Trachelipus; species Trachelipus rathkii. Next base: position 17,907 of record JABUQX010019026.1, read on the forward strand.
ATTATCTGTCACCATGTTTATTTTCACTCTGCAATATTATGTAATAAAACTTCAAAAGTCAGAATAACAACCCCTTTTTCAACGTAATACATCACAGAGAGTTATTAAATATATTTATCATATATCTGCCTGGTTGCGAACATAGCAGTTGGCAATATGACTCTAATCTGGTTTGGTTCAGTAATCACCAAACAGAAGTGACGTGCAACGATACTCATAAGGCGTCTCTTTTCTAGTTCTGTCAATCGTTGCAATCCTTTGTCATTACGTTGTTGCATTTTATCTGCAATACAAAATGGTACCAAGATATAAAGATGGTACCTTTTCTGAACCTATTGGCCTGATACACGCATAGGAAAGCAGGATTCTTCTAGAAGTTAAAGAATTTACAGTGACACGGGGAAGGAATAGAATCAGTGCTTACTATGTTTAGAGAATTAATTAACTGTCAATAAGTAAATTAAATGATATTGAGTCTGATTTAATAAAGAAAATATCCAAGTAATCATTAGCGGGAGTCTAAAAATCACTCATCAGTCAAGTGTTCGGGCTAGTGGTGAAAATGTTAAGAGGGAAGGCATTAAATTCTCACCTGACATAATAGACGCGCAATAACAAAAGAGAAGAAATTTAGAAACTCTTGTTATCGGAATTGATCGTCCTGTTATAGCTATTGGGATAGGACGCATGCATAAATTGCAAACTCGAAAGCGCTCATTTTTAAGTTCCCTAAAACTTTAGCTAGAGCAATCTTTGAAAAGAAGAAAAAGACTGCTAAGAGCAGGACGCTATACTGTGTCAAGAAACAACTATGGTAGCGAAACAAATATAAAACTGTTTGCTGCCGTCACAATTGCAAATCTATTAGAGCTAAAAGAGGCTCTATCCTATTTTATAAAAGGAAAGATGAAACAAATCATTCCCTTTCCCAAATCGTCCGAACCGCTTTCACCCTCCACTGAAGGGGGAACAATGTCCTTGGCCGCCGTACCATACAGAGTTTGTTCGCGTCGAAAAGCTCCACGACCGTAACAATAAAGGACAGTAAACGACACGTCGAAAAACTCATGAAACGACAACAGGGTGAACAAACATTAAAATAATAACAGAATTTAATAAACAATAAAAGCTTTGTTGAAGCTTAGTTATATATTAATAATATCAACTGGATCTCCTGGTAAGTAATCACGCTAAGCGATAAAAAAAGTTAAATTAAAATAATAATTAATAAATAATCAGTAATAAATAAATAATAATTAGAATTTAAAAGTAATTAACTAGGATAATCATAATTAATTGGATAGGATAATGATACTAATAATTATCAATAATTAATAAAAAATACATAATAGAATTTACAAAATAATATAATAATAATTATATAATAATGAATAATAATAATAATAATATATAAATAATAGATAATAACATTAAGATAATTTATTAATAGAACGTTGAAAAAAGGTGCGTTGTATTTGGAGAATAATGTGTTGAATAATATAAATGTCTTCTCTATTGTTATATAATAAGGAAATTCCATGTAATATATCAATAAATAAAAATGTTCTGATTGTACAATACACTCAGAGTTTGAAAATATAAAAAAAACGTAAGGCGTGCTTATTCCATTCGTTTGGAGAAATGAAATTGAAAATGAAAAAAGAAAGTGTAGAATGAAAAATAAACTAAGAAAGGGTTGACAACTTGATTAAATGATTTAATAAAATTTTTAAGACAAATAAGGTATGCGTTTTGCTTTACGTGATATACTATAAATTAACGTATCTCTAGTAAATCGTAAATTATGTTCGTAGATAAATGCAATCTTATTTAATGAATGAAGGCAATCATATATAATACTGTATGCACAATGCTCTAAATTAGTTTGAAAGAATAATAATAAAATATACCAATATATTTCAAATGTTAAGCTACTTTTATGGAGAAGAAAGTAATGGGTATGACAAATGGTGGAGTAATTTTTTATTTGATAAAACAACACAGATTTTTCTATAATATTTTCAATGACAATTTATTGTAGTCGATTTGAAATGGCCTAACGTAGAGAGACGATGAAGCTATATTACTTCTTTGTTTATCTTGAAGCTTTCGATGACTTGGAAACGTAATGTCTTGGCAACCTCCACAGAGAGGTTGCCCGTTCTATAATGTTCTAGCGCGCCTGATACTGCCGTAAGATGAATAGAAGCAATAACCTTTTCCGTTGCAGCTAAACGATATGAACTTTGTGATGTAGATTTCCAAGATATTTGTTTGTTTATGTCAAGAATGAATAAACATTAGTTAATATTGTGGTATATTAATAAATATGTGAAGGCAAGTAGCTCATGATCGCAATGCACAATGCCGTGAATGGAAGTGATATACAGAAGACCGTTTAGCGGCCGCGTATGCGCAGCGTAGATGTAACGGGTATAATCGAACATTATAGCGCCGTTAAAGTAAAATCTATGTCTATTGTTTTAGGGATGCGCATGATTAGTAGATTGTGAGTATGTAAGCTTGTGAGCTTGTCTTTTTCGCAAATTTTCCTGCTCCGTCCATTAGTAGCCACCCATTTGTAGTTGTACTAGTCCTATCATTACTATTAAACAATAATCTAATAGTAAACATGTTTGAGAGATAATGTATCTGTGTCGAAGAGAGTCAGTGCAATGCCAAAAAAAGCGGCAGATATGCTGCGACATAAATAAGCCAAAGTTCGTAATGAAAGAAAATTGGGAGGGTCAAGCTGCCCGCTCATTACTGCTTCCTGACTAGGTGACTAGTAAATAACAAAAGGGCGGCTGGGTACTGTTCCATGTGTGCTAAAATCACGCTTTACTCTTGTGAATATCCTGTGTTGTCTAAGCTGGGTCCATGTTTACAATATCGTACTTGAAACAATATCGATTCAGTGACGATGAAAGCTCAAGCATGCAAAGTAGAAAAAAAATAAAAAAAAAAAATACAAAAAAAGAGAGAAAGCAGAAAGAAGACAGCTGGACCATTCATTAGGATTAAAAGTGAACGAAATAAGTAGAAGATATACATAAATGCTAAAGTATATTGATAAAAGAGAGAGTATCGATGTCCTTATTTCTAAGATACCATGATGCTGGTTCTCTAATGAAAAAAGACGTCGCTAACGTCGGTACAAAGGTCCAGAATTGCAATAGAGGAAGATTTTTGTACGTTTCTTATTGGAGGGATAGAATTGTTTCTTGATAAACGTAAAAGAACATGAGAATGAAAAAAACGAAAAGTGAAGCGATCAACGGGTTATAAAGTAGGTGTGAAAGGGCTATATTATATGTTAGTGTCTGTTAAACTTAAATGACGATGGGAGAATGAAGAATTTTAATACGGTATCATTCTATGTATATGGTACAGCTAGGATAGAAACTATTTGGTCTCTTCTTGCTAAATTCTGTTAGTGAATCTCTTGTTCTGTGTGCTGTTTTCTATTGTGTGTGTATATGCGTGATGAATTATAAATAGTATTTTAATAAAAAGTTATCAATAGACTCGCATGATGATTTCAGGATTATCGAGACAGTCATTAGAGGTTACCAGTTATTGAGTTGCTGTGTGAGAAATGATCATTGCGAAGAAGTTCACGTCTGGGGTACATTCTGAATGTGGAGAATTGTCCATTGTTTTCAGACGTACTAGATTAAAATGAGGCCGGCTGCTACTTAGTTTATAAATTTAAATATTTGTTGCGCCTGGGTATAGAGGGGGAGAGAGAGAGAGTATATGAGGCTTCTTCAAATGCTGACACGATAAGGAACTGTACCCATAGTACGCTATCAGTATGGTGCGGGAAGGTGGCCTGTCGCTGCATTTTTCCGCATAGAATTCTAACTTATCGTAATCCATTATGTTAGAATATAATTCTTTGTGAAAGCCTAAAGTGTTATACTTTGATTTCCAAGTGTAATTATCTAAATCTGATCGCACAAAGTTTAAAACAAAGCGATGTTTATTAGTACCAAACTCAGGCAAGTGCTATATAAATGTGGGGATAGAAATGCTACATGTTCCATTTAATCAGACTCTCCGTCATTATTATAGTCCGCAGATTGTTGGTAAGCGAAATATCCAAGTTTAGTATTATGGCGCCCTGAGTCTAAACTCGTGGTTATAATTGACGGCAGTAAAATGAAATATCCATCCAGTATGTGTATGCCATAATATTGCAGCATTCAATGACATTGAAAGTTGGAGTTATGTATCATCTGTCATCCACAATTATTAATTTCACGCGTTGCGTTGCAAATTAGAATAGGTAACAGGAAGAAATCTTCTAAAAAGAAAAAGGTCCCCTTATTCATTTGAAAATGCACGGCCTTATTGTTCCTCATCTTATTTAGATTTTAGCTGTGTAGTCTAATACGACTGCCTGGTGTGCAGTACATACCAGGAGTGGCATATATATATTATTATATAGATCTATGAGTATACTATAGATATCGCTATATCTGGAGTGATTTAGCAGAATCGTCATTTGTATTATCTGTATTTTATTATTAATAGAGCCCGGTTGTATGTAGTATATCGCCTTATTATATTAGAATTATTGTGGTTTTTATATTTGAAGACAATTCTTACATATGAGTTCATCACTGGTGCTGAATGTATTGAAAGTTATACCACATCATTATTCACCATTTTTATTTGAGCTTTATTATAGGGTGTTAATAAGAGAAAAAAATAAACCAGGACAGAATTCATGTTTATTGGTCTGAATAGGACCGCATATATTATCTTAGATTGTTGAGATCAACAAGTAAAGCGAATGTTAATGACCAAAAATATCTTTTTCTTGTAGACTTATATAAATGCAAAACAGACTATTGTTCTCGTAACCTTGTTAGAATAGTAAGGAAGTTGATTGCAATGAACAAAAATTTGTCTCTAAAGGATTAATGCGCGGTATTAGTTCTTATTTATTGTTCACAGATAATTGTATTTTTAAGAATTTGTCTGGAAAAATTCCTCAATTGTATGTAAGTGTGTTTTCCTACAAGGGTGGCTCGATGGTATTAAATAGTGGAAAAAAAAACTTAATTTTATTTTTAATTTAACAAATATTCTTACTCTGTAATTAATACGCGAAAGAAGAAGGAAAGTGTATCCAGATCGTAATAAAAGGATAAATTGAGATGCATAGTTATGGCTTGTTCGTGTGGAGGACAATTCATGAAGTTGATGTACTTCAAAACACAATGAAAGGGGATTATTACAACGTATGTGAATTACTCTTTGATATATGATTAATAGCTTTTTTTCTCGGCTCTTCCTTAATCTCCCATTAATAATTAGGTATATTATATACTTACGTATAATATATATAATAGTAATTTGTGGATATTATGTATAACGATGATACGTATTATATATAATACTATATATATCATTAATTATATATATTAATATATTTATATACAGGTATATATATAGTTTAGTATTATAGTATATATCTAATAGATATAATGATACTGGACTTTTCTCAATAGATTATAATAATTAAATAATAATTAATAATTATATAATACAAATCATAATAATAATTAGTATATATTATATAAGTAATAAGTAATAGATAATAGAAATTAATATAAATAATCAAAATAATAATAATAATAATAATACAAATAGATAATATATAATACATCAATAATATATAGAAGTAATAGAAAGTTGCAGGTTACGTAGGTAGGAAACTGAAGTACAATTATGAATCAGTTTTTGCGATAAAGAGATGATTGGAGACTTCTACAAGGAAATGAGGAATCTTTCTATGGAAGTGATCCGCGCGAGAACGGTATAGATAGTGATCAGAGTTAACGGGGAGATGTTTCCCTCTTCAAGTCATATAGCCTGAATGTACTCATGAATAACATGGGGATGGGTGGCCTCACGATAATAGTTCGTACCTGAGATAGAAACACGAAAGGAGTATGCCACGAGACAAGAAAGGTGGAGGGAGAGAACACACTGTTAGAAAATCTGGGGGTCTCCCATTCTTTCGGCCTTGGAGATGCATACGATACGGTTGACAATGCAGGCGCTGAAACGAGGAGGGTACTGCTGCTAACTAATGATGAATAGTCATTTACTAGTGGAGTGATTTCTTCTGAAACTGTTAAATTTCCTGTACATTAAGACATGTTTGCACGATGATGAATTTGATAAGACACTGGGGTTAGATGGCAACAAGTATGTCATTCTCTAACATGCGAGATGTAGCGAGATTATCAGAGGAGCTACACATCGTGCTATATTACTATAATCATGTCCTACGAAGGTTTGTTTCTGCTGTCCTTTATACGCGTTGCACATGCATAGAGAGATAACCGAGTTAAGTAGTCCAGTTTGGACTTATAGTGGCCCATGGACTGCAATAAAAGATAGATCGTATCAGTAGCGAAAAAATACATACGAATCTAACCCGCTTGTATGGACCTAGCAGTATAGTAATCATTCGGTTTTAACATTTGGAGCTCGGCTATTCGGCGACTCAAGTAGTCAGGAATCATTAGACTGGAATAATCGACCTATTCTGTAACTGTCCACAGGCCGAGTCTTAATGATCACTGTTCAGTGCAGTGACTCTCCGAGCTTTATAGCGAAATCATTCTGGTGAGCACTTTTATTGAGGATAAAATGGTTAGAGATCGCGATGTGGCCGAGTCGTTCGGTTATATATACCTACATAATCGCTATTGTTTGAAGGACATCCGATGACTCCCGAGTATGATGAATTTACCTAGCGAGCTAAGTGAACTCAGCGATGCACTTATGTAATATGAGTTCATGTGATTAAATGACTGACTTAGTTATCGGACAGCCATGTTTACCAGGCCGACACTTGTGTAAGGATGATCTCATCCCTCGCCCCTTTTTTTCTAGTGTCACTAAGTGCGATATACGTATGTTTTACCAGCGATATACAGATATAATTGATATCGATTCCTATACAAATCGATGAACTTCTAAGTGAGTTAGTATTCCCATACCCACCTTTATGGTAGCACCTATACCAACTTGTTTATTCTTCAAGCTAGCAGGTGGAACAAAAGTGAGGATTAAGTATGTAATGGATGCTACCGAGCGTCGATTGCGCGTTGCGTTTGAAGCTCAGGATGATACCGTTGCGGTTTTTAAGAACTGTCGCGCATGCAACATGCTCTGTTTTCCACTCGGGGTCATTCTATTTGTTTCACTCGACCTCGAATGAATCTAAACTAGAGCCTATACCCTAGTCCATGAGGAGTGTGTATTAGAGAGGAACTAGTTCTTTCTCTTATGTGATATGAACCTCTTTTATATGGGTTAATATTACATAATTTGTATCTCAATGATTGATCAATCCAGCTACTATTCATATGTGGGAAAAAGGGGGGATGCTGGCCCACAATATAATCTATTATTTAAAAATATGAGGACTCTTTAACGAAGGATTATTGAAAATTTTAAGATTGACTAGGTAAATTAATGTACGTGGTTACTTATGTTAAATTAATGCCGAGCTATATGGGCCGAAGCGTAACCTGATTGATGAGTATCTCGATTGGAAATAACTATAAGAAACATACCACTTACTGCTAACGTGCTCAGATTTAGAGACTATCGTACTCTCACCTTCAGATTTTGGAATGACTTTTCTTTATATTGGGTAACATATGTCCATTTATATGACCGTTGTAATCGATTTTGATCTGCTTAATGCGCACTATGGGATATGGGATTTGCTTTGGTCTCCAAAACCTTATAATAATTTGGTAACATAAATAAAATATGACTGAAAATTTGTGAGAGTCAGTATAGATAGAGAATGAATGGGATATAGAATGGTTAGTATGTATTTTAAAATAATAAGTATATCACTGTATTACTCAATAAATATCTTGATAAACCAGTACTAGTGAATAAATACCTAGAAGAACTGGATACTTAGAAGGTTGAAATTTCTGGAGAGTAGTATGACATTTTAAGAAGATGTAAATGAAATGATATAAGAGTAACTGAGGATGTTAAGTACTGGCTACATAAACGTTCATCGCGTATTTTTACTTAGCAAGTATTAAGCAAAGCTTAATATCCTTATGATAATATTTAGGATATAATAGAGGTTGCCATTTATCTATTACTTTCAATAGTATGAGAAATACTCCAATTTTGTGAGGGTTTATGAACCATTAACTATGACTATGAGGAATCACGATCTCGTCCCCTAGAATGGTGATCTCCCCACGTACAATGGCTGGAGTAATATAGAAAGATCATGTTATAGCTTTAGGGTCGATAATAAATTTAAATCAAAAATTTAATCAATGAACTCAAGTGGTTTATCTATAAATAAATCATATAGTTAGCAAAGATAATAATAGTCAAAATAAAAATATAAATATATATTTTGTGTATACATAACGTGTCACTCAAAACTAATGATAATATTTATTTCTCGAGTGTATACATCGGTCACATGCACTGGCCGTAAACAATGCTCGCATTGCGGGAGCACGCGTCCGGTAGTTATAACGATTTAAAGATGTTCAGGAATGGTTCATTGCAATTATATAGATGAGCGAGCTATGGTGTCGCCTTAGCTTCGGCGATGCGAGCAATACCTCGGCTCGCCGTGGCCTGTGCGAAAAACGAACTATCAGTTAGTAGAGACTTGAGAGATAATCTCGTCCGCGACTGTCCATGTTATTTATGTCGTCCTATCCCTCCGCTGTTCTCTATTTTCAGAGGGGGAACCATTCGTGCGTATAGTGAGGGAGATTCTACAAACTTATTGCGATATTGGTGTCATAATATAGAATTGGCGTCTCAAGAGACAAGGTAGAGAAGATATATCTAGAACACCATTGAAATGACATAGTGTGTTAATAGTTATGATATCCATCATATTTATCACTATATATTAGGAGGTATATAAAGTACACTCGTTTCGCTTGTGTTGTAATTGTTAGTAGACAGAGATACACATGCACAACCAAGTCCACACATAAGTCACCGAGATGCACTATTTACGAGCCGTGAGTATCGAGTTACTATATCATCAAGGTACTTCACTATATGATTGCTTCATATCCACTGCTCATTCATATTTCTAAAGCAGATCAGCAACTAGCTCCACAAAAACTATCAAACTTCTCTTACAGTCCATTTGATTGAGGAGGTTAAATGTACCAGTCTGAGACTCGCTCATTAAATTGTACTAACCAGAGCTATACACGCGCCAATATGCTCCGGTACTTTAAATCAATTTTTAACATTGGCATTAGAGACACGATTATCATTCATTTCTCTCTATATCGGTGCTTCACGAAATTTCCAGGCCTGTTGATACTAGTGCCATCAATTTTTAAAATGGTCTCTGTGGAGGGCGTCTTATGCATCTCGCACCTTAAGGCCTCTCATGTACGTAAGATTGCAACGCAGTACAACAATCGTATGACTCAGTTACCCACGCACTATAATAGACAGGGTACATGCTTAAATGATAAATTTGAGCAGGAAGTCATAATGTTCTATAAACCCAAACTCACGACGGTTGTGCTATAGGATACGTGTATTGGTTTTCTTATGATATACCACAGTACTAGTGCTCCGGAATCGTTTTGCCGGCTCCGGCCTTCCGTGGCCACATATGCTCGTACATTTAAATTTAGTAACATAAGCCTTGCTACCACTTGTCATTACAAGTTCTGTTCTTATACGGCTCACCAATGGATTTCATGCAGTTAACTATGAGTCTCCATTTTATAAGGTCTTTGTGAGTGGTGCTAGTCACTCACCCGCTTAGTTCCCCACTATGGCAATCAGTATGCGGATGAAACATTTCATGTAACGTCTGTGACCCCACATGAAATAAAGAAGTATCGAGACCAAGTTGGAAGAGATGGATAGCGATTAGCTGCTCTGAACCATTCGATGTAGGTGTAGTGACATTTGGATTCATTCTGAGGGCGTATCGGTCTTGAAAGTAACTCCGGGAATCTCATTTTTGGTATCTGTCTCTCATGACACCTCTCTCGTTTGAGAGACCCGTCATATACTGTTTGGACTATGTGGGATAGTACTTTCAGTGCCTGCCGTGAAACGCATGTTGATGCGTTTTTCTTAAAAACACGCCACATGTCATTTCTAGAGTTGCTCAAACTGCACCGGACAATCGTGTGAGCTTCGGATAGCATCAGTTACATACTAATGCACGCTTCTAGGTCGAATTCAAAAAGTAGCTTGATAGCATAAGGCTATAAAAGTGATACAAATTGGTGCACTAGAAAAAAGGGGGTTAAGGGTCCAACTCACTACTAGAAGTATTCGAATCCTATTACAAATCCAGCGGGAAGTTGATTCACCTATCATCGACTTATATATGAATCGACTATCTATACGTCGGGTAGTAGTTCGTGAACATATGATAATAGTCAGTATAGATAGCACTAGAAAAAGGGGGGCGGGTAATTAACTACATACTACAATGTGAGGTGCCCCAATATAAAAACCATCTATAGTAAAAACACCACGGGATAAATGAGATTACACTTCAATTCATCTGAGATTCAGTAGGATATATATGAACGCCTAACTCGTGAGCCAACTATTCTACAATATATACAATTTGCAGGCATAGAAATCTGCTCTAAGAAAGATCAACGCTACTAAATCTAATATGGCTTACGACATGTGGACGTCATAGTAAGGTCCGATTTTACTCTTTAACACATGTCTAATGAACCTTAACACTCTGAGCTTGACGCAGAGAGAGAAATCACCATAGAGCGGTGACTGATATTATGCTTAATGAGACTAAATGATCTAATTTCTCTCAGATTCTATTTCATTCTAGTGAAGACTGAATTAAACTCTAATGCATGAGCCGCTAGAGCAAACGATTGATAGAGGTTTATTGTTGAAGATCTTTCAAGAATAGTATATAAAGCAAGGCAAAGACTGTAATATAAATATACTCATTTTTAATATAGCACAAACCCGATTGTTGCTTAGTGAGTTCTGATAGATGACTGATTCGTTTCAATTGGAAGAGGTGTCTATTATTATTGAGCTTAGATCTTATGGTTAAGTTTATCTATATAGACTATTGTGATTGGAGAGTATAGGTATATGGTACTTACAGTTATTATTTAGAACTAAGCATTAGTGATTTAATAACATTGGGGGGTTGAGACTAGATCTCATTAGATAAGTAAATTTTCTTATTCTTTTCTATTTATAAACTTATTAGCAATAATTAATGTTCATATTCCCATGAGTTATTTAAATTTATAATCATTTTTTTTATGTAAAGTCCTAGGCGTTATGAGTAAATGGCCCCTGGATATATAATGTTGATTGTAATTTTACTTCGTAATACGTTATAATAGATCTTATTAAAATTAATAACAAATTGACTATATATGTCTTATGCCTCAACTGGCTAAAATGACAAGATTGTATTTTTATGTTTGTTCTGTTTATTGAAAACTTACTGTCTATCTGCAATTGGAACATAAGTATTCTTACGTTAACACTGATATTAATTTTAAACAGTACTGGACTTTGTACATATGCAGAGTTGGTAATAAACGTCGCTAAGCTGTGCTGCTTAAACTTGATGTCGATGTCATTGGTGAGCTAAATGGATTGATAGTCGAGCAGCTAGAGGTGGTCTAGTTCTGACCGTGCTTGATCAGGCTTGTCCACTGAAATAATTATTGGCATTAGTTTAATATTACTGTGCGCTATATTTTACGACGAAGTGATCAATGTCTGAATCTCTATGAGACGATGAAGAGTTCAGAATGCAGCAGATAGAAGAGAACGCGCATTGTCCATATCCCTGCCAGTTGAGACAGGATTCGTGGCGATGATACAGAAGCGTGGATGTTATCTATATTTGGCGTTGTGGTGGGGTTATGAGTCGTATTGCCTCGTGTACAGTCGTGTGGAATTAGTTGGTATGAAATAGATAGAACGTAGAAAGCTCTTAATTTAACTGAGGAGTGATTTAGCGACATGTCGATTCAGCAGAGATCTCTTGGCCCAAATATACTAGGCAAGTGATGCAGTATTTATCAGTATTATATCAGGGCACCAAATGTTAATATCCATTTATCAAATTCCCTTTATGTCAGTACACAGGCAGGAAAGAATTTGAGTAGCTTATTCTTCTAGATAGTTGTAGGCTGATAGATCTCGTTCAATCTCCTTCGCGGCACTCTTAAGTGTGGCAAAGGTTCAAATTAAGAGACTTTCGGTGGACTAGACATATCATATGCGATAAATTTCTCCCGTTCGAAATGTTGGCAGACGTACGCTTGCTAAGATGAATTTTCAACAGCAGGACAATCAGAGGTAACCTGTATAAATTGACTGGTCGATACATGAAATATGCATCGTCAATGCTATGTATTCTTGTATAAAATCTATATTCATGAAGTGATATATTAGATAAAAACAATAGAAAAGAACAGAACAAGAAAGACACTACAATAGCCAAAAAAGGAGAAAGATACATTTCTATCCTAGTGTACATAATTAATGACCAATTAAATTTTCATTTCCACGTCATTTTAATTAACAGACACTAACATAATATAGCCTTCAACCTCAATAATTGGAGGTCGCTTAGATTTTTTTATTCCATTTCTTTCCATTTTAAAAATTTCTAAATAAGTAAAAAGATAATTTCATGCTAAAGGCACAAGAAAGGGTAACGCAAACATTAACGTTTCATTGACGGAAATTGATCGAGAAAATAATGGAATTCTTCTTTTTTTCTAGAGAATATTTATGATTAGGAAGATGATCTCGATGTACTTGATCGGTCCGGATCCTGTATAACTTAATTTTATCAATCTCTCATTTTCCATTATTTCTTGTCGTCAATTTGTATATTTTTGCTTAGTCGCTTACTGTCGAAATTGTTCGTTCAGATTCCATCCTTCACCCATGATTCTTTTTTTGATTTCATAAGGATCCTTTCCTGGTCTTTTTTTTTTCTTTTGTTTAAGCCTTCGTTTTCTTTTTTATCTTTTGTTTTGTTTTTATTTTTTTTTTTTTTTAATGGGTATCTTCTCATGTTCATTGGGTTCAGGTTATGCCGACAAGAATCACAATGGAGAGGTGGGCCGTTTTGGGGTTTGGGGAAGGCGGGCTTTTGAGGTTTATACTTTAAGAGAATGGATCGGGCGTGATCCTCCCATTTTCTTTTCCATTTAATGGTATTATGCCTTTTTAGCGGTACATTCCTTCATAATTTATAAATGTTTATAATAAATATGGTGTTACTGATAAATTGAAATTAAAAAATGAAAATGTGTGATAAAAGTAAAATCATGCATCAAAAATATAATAAATTTACAAGACGTATAAGTTTCATTGTTGTGGAGCTGGGGATATGACCGTTCTCTCGCGGCAGCGCGCTAACCGTTGTATATCTGAATTCAAGGCTTTGTCTCGTTTGAAGCTACTTGCTCTTCCACGTTATTTTTATTACCGTATATAACAGCTAATAATAAATAGACCAATTCAAATTCAGTTCGTAATTATATGTATATTTTGTTGATTCCTTGGCTATCGGTAGAACTTTTGGCGGCAATCCTCTCGTGGAGGTGCAAAATTACGTTCATACTCGAAAGCTTCAGATAAACCAGAAGAATGCTTCCGTCTCGCTGTACGTTAGGCCTATTCAATAATACAATAATTGTCATGAAATATATAGAAAATCTTTGTTTTTATCAAAATTACTCACATTTGTTACCATTACTTTTTTCTAAAAAATATTACATTTGGATATATTGGCTATTTTATTTTTATTTTTCAATCTTATTCAATTTCATTGAGAAAATATTTTTTTGTTTCTTTTCCTTACCGAAATAGTCAGAGCCCACGAAAAAAATGGATGAAAAACCAGAATATGACTTTAAAAAATCTGTAATTGCTCTTGGTTTTAAGATATATACGTAAACCTTACCTATTCACACTTACCTAACACTTACACTAACACTTACCTAAAATCTCGATCGTTTCTGTTTTGTTTGTTTGTCGTTTGTTGTCAACTCATGGGACATCTCTTGTCACATTACAATGTGAATTCATTATTGATTATAAACATTCCATGTTTTATTATTGATCAATATCAGTTCTCATTATTATTATTATATTATTTATTATCATTATATTACTATTATTATTATTATTATTATTATTATTATTATTATTATTATTATTATTATTATTTTTAATTACTATTATTATTTTTATATTATTATTATTATATTATATTATATTATTATATATTATTATTAAATGTACTATTTTAAATTCGATTATATTTTTCTTCTTCTGACTTTATGGACATTTGTGAAGAATGAACATTTGGTCGACTGACATTTACTGACAAACTATTAGACTAAGAACGAAAATTTGACGACTGAGATTATTGGTAATTTTTTAAAAAGCGTTATTGTTTATTTTATTTTGTTGGTTCGGTGTCGGTATTGAATAAAAAGGCACTAGATGTTCGTCTGGTGCCGATTGTTGTGGTGAATATGACTTCTCGGCGGAAAAACTCTTGAGTAGCAGGAAGATGTCTTCAAGTGGGGATGTGAAATAGTTCGGCGATTGGGGGGATATGATTGTTTTCTTCCTTTTTAAAACGGAGGCTTTTCTATTCGTTTTGATGGAGTCGTAAGTTTTATCCATTTGTTTCCATTCACAGCCTAATCTAAAAGACCAAAGAACAAATGTTGGAAAAGGCATCAAAATGCTTAGCTTAGAACCTCTTTTTAGGACATAAAAAACTGCGCTCTTTGAAGTTTGGGATAGCACCCGAAATTTTGCCTGTTACAGATTTTCAATTTCTTCTCTTTTTGTTGTTCTTTGATTTTTAGTTTTGCGCGACTTTTGTAATATTCAGAGATGCTTATCTTTATTTTCTTTTATGATTCAGCAATAATGTTACTTCTGTTTTCGAAATTTTTAATAAGCGTATCTGTTTATTATCGTTTGTTCACCGGTTTTATTAAATAAGAAAGTTTTTCTTTAAGGGGCCCAGTTCAGAAGGTACCATATATTTTATTGTCGCATGATTGCAACAGTTGCAAAGTTGTCAACGATTGGAAGGTATTGCAGTCACTGTGGTCACTGCAGAAAACTGATATGCACTGGTGATGTTGCAACCAGGCAGATTAGATAATAATTAAAAAATGAGGTTGTGTATTGAACTGAAACAGGGGTATTGTTTTTGCTTTTGAAGTAGTTTTATTACATATTTGCAAGTGAAATAATGGTGACAGATAATATTAATCAATTTCTCATCGTAAATTGGTCAATAATGGCAATAGATTTTCGTCTTTTCTTATAAGCACCGGTTAATAGGCTATCAAGTAATGATCTGAAATTTTCTGGCAGGCTATCATGACAATGATTGAGGCAACTGAGCATTTTTGTTACTATGCTGCTGGAGTGTATAAATCGCTTGGGGGCTTTGTGATTAAGATAATATGGATCGTAAACTGCTTCACAAAATAATTATTTTAATATATGGATTCTGATAAGTGATATCTATGCGAGATGCAGGAGGCACTACCGCCATTACTTGTAGCGTTATGTGACTGTCCTCGTCAGCTTGGCAAGAACCTAATACCGTTAATTTCAATCTCTGGCGCTTATCGTGGGCACAAATATAATTTTAAATATAATAATTGCCGCTTTGTTGATATGTGAAATGGAATTTCTCACATCATATTATATATATATATTGATATATATATATTATTTATAATATATATATATATTATATATATATATAATATATTATAATATTATATAATATATATATTATAATGAATATATAGATATATAATCAGCGTCATTTCCATGATTAGATCTCCTAAACCCCTTTCAGCTCCCTGTATCAGTGGGACAAAGCAATTCCTTCTGGCTCAATATTTTATTTAAAGTCTCCCTAATAAGACATTTCTCGACGCATGGTTTCAACGAAGTCTTCGAGTATTACTTCCTGGCATTTTCGCCCTTTCCATGGATAATATCTTCCGATTGATGCTGATTAATCTTGTTCTCCTTTGTTTCTAGATGGTCCATTATTATCATGACCATAAAGTTTTCAATGACTGGTACTGGAATTGAATTGCAGACTAGTAAAAAATTAAGGGCCGGATTGGCAAAGCCCTTGTCGCCATATATATATTATAAGTATATTATATTATATATATAATATATTTATATATACAATTTTTTAAAAATATTTATAGTATACTCTTTAAAACATATATTATATATATAGGTGATATATATTATAATATATATCTATATATATATATATATATAATATATTTATATATATATATATAGTATATATCTATAATATAATATATATAAAATTCTTACCCTCTCGCAATAACATCTAAGTGCTCAAGACCCTTCAATTCATGACTTCTTTTTTCTCTTTTTTTATTACTTCTTTTTATATTTACCATCTACTTTTCTTCAAGTGGTTCCAATTGTCCATCTCCTCCTCTTTATTGTTCTCCGCCATACCCCCCCTTCTTCGTCTACGCCACCAGGCATATTTTCATACAAATTTATAAAGTACCATCCGTTTTGTTCTAGGAGCTCCAGTTATTGAAATATTATTATACATTACCTATTTTGCTACCCATTTGAAGCGATATTATGAGTTTCTTGAAATTCTAAAGTATTATTAACATAATTAATCGTCAATTTTGACGTTTTAGTGATATTTCTGCTTTGCATGTGAATCACACGTGTACTAGCGTTTATTCTTTCATGCTACAAGTGTTGACGTAGCTTCAATGATAAGAAGTTGTTCAAATCATCCTCATGTGCTTTGTTTCTTTTGAGGAGACTACATTTTCAATGAATAGAGAAAGACTATCCGATTTTATAATAAGAGCTTATTTTGAATATTTCAAAAGTACAACTTAGGGACCAAGGTAATTCATGGGGACCTTATTTTGTATGCCAAAAGTGTACGGAGAATCTGTAGCATTGGACCAACGGAAAAGGAATACCCTGAAATTTGGTATACCAATGGCATGAAGAGAACAAAAAAACTACATTGATGACTTACTTTTGTTTCGTAAATATAAAGGGCATCAATGGGAGTAAATGGACAGATCCTTTCACTAGATGACCTGTCGCACATTCAGATGAAATGCCTGTGCTGCCATTCAGCGATCTTTCGGAGCTCCCTAAAAAGAGGATGGATCAGCTTTATATGAACAAAATGATAGTGATTTCGAAGGCCCATCATCAGTTGTGGAAGGTTTTAGTAACATGAATTGAACGATCCCCAGACTTAAGTTTTTCAAAGAAATTGTCTGAATTGTTAGCTTCCAGGTTTGGAGAATAAATATCCTTTTACCTGGATCTAAAATTACCTTATATCGTAACAGAGATAAAAGATTTACTGTCATTCTTCTCAAAGGTGAACATTTTGTTTCTGCAACAATGTACAAAGGATTGCTGATGAAACTGGGCATATCGGAATATATTTCAGTGAATGACGGTTATCAACTGATAGATCCAGAGGACCATAAAATGTATTATTCTACATAACTGCAACAAATACAGATCAATCCAATTAGTTGCTTAGTCGGTATATGTGAAGAGCACTGGACAATCAACCTAGTCCTACAGAGATATCATACTGAAACTGTTAATAGGTGATCTGTGTGGATCTGAAGATGGTGAATTTTATTCTAGGTCAGCAGGGATGGTACTCCAAATATCTGTGTTTGATATGTCTCTACTATAGTAGAGCAAAAGACGAAGCCTTGGTGAGAAGATATATTTAGAGAAAACATGCTGGCTGGAGGATAAATAACGATCATCAAAAAACTTGATTAATAAAGAAAAGATCACATTGCCAACACTTCACATCAAGATTGGATTGATAAAAAGTTATAAAGGCTTTGAGCAGAGATGGGATATGTTTTGGCTACATATGACGAAAATTTTCTGCGCTGAGCATGGAAAAGCCAAGCAGGTATTTCGATGGATCGCAAATTCAGGAACTCATGAAAGACCCCCATTTCCAAGATTGAATTGACAATATTGAGACACATGAGTGGTCGTCGTTTTGTATGATTGTAAAGAATTGTAAAGCTAAGTCCGATAACTAAAGTGTACTTTTGGAGAATATGCTCACTTTATTTTGTAAACTTAGCTGAAAAAATTAGCATCAAACTGCATTACCTCCGCAGTCATTTTGATCATTTCCCAAATAACCTCGGTGATTAAAATGAGCAACAAGGTGAATGATTTCACCAAGAACTATAAAGGACATAGTGGAAGATGGGATACTCACATGATGACGGATTACCGCTGGAGCTTCCAACGCGAATGTCCGGGCACATTTCATCGGAGGAAATCTCAGAAACGGGCTTTATTGAAAGTACTTTTGTTTTGTCGCTCGTGCTTCACGCCGATTTGCGATACTTTTGTTTTGTCGCTCGTGTATTCATCTTCTTGAATACTTTCTTTGTTTTGTGCTCATGTGTATGACTATTAGGATACTTTTGTTTTGTCGCTCGTGTTTCTTGCATGACAATTTGAGATACTTTTGTTTTGTCGCTCGTGCTTCACGCCGATTTGCGATACTTTTGTTTTGTCGCTCGTGTTTCATCCTTCTTGAGATACTCTTTTTGTTTTGTCGCTCATGTTTCATGCCTATTTAGGATACTTTTGTTTTGTCGCTCGTGTTTCTTGCATGACAATTTGAGATACTTTTGTTTTGCTGCTCGTGTTTCATGCCTATTTAAGATACTTTTGTTTTGCCGATCGTGTTTCATGCATATTTGAGATACTTTTGTTTTGTCGCTCGTGTTTCATACCTATTTGAGATACATTTGCTTTGTCGCTCTTGTTTCATGATCTATTGTTGAGAACCTACTTTTATTTCTGTCACTCGTACCTTTTCATACCTATTGTAGAGTACTTTTGTTTTGTCGACTCGTTTCATGTCCTATTTGAGATACTTTTATTTTGCCGTTCGTGGCTCATGCCTGTTTGAGATGTTTTTGTTTTGTCGCCCGTGTTTCACGCCTGTTTGTGATACTTTTCTTTTGTCGCTCGTGTTTCATGCCAATTTGAGATACCTTTGTTTCGTCGCTCGTGTTTCATGCCTATTTGAAATACTTTTGTTTTGTCGCTCCTGTTTTATGCCTATTTGAGATACTTTTGTTTTGTCGCCCGTGTTTCATGCATATTTGAGATATTTTTGTTTCGTCGTTCGTGTTTAATGCCTATTTGAGGTGCTTTTGTTTTATCGCTCGTGTTTCATGCCTGTTTGAATTTAATAAATATTTATAATAAGTTATGGTTTGACAGTCAGTAATTATATAATACAATATGTATAACTGGACCCTTATTGGTTTAAATAGTTTTTTTTTTATTACTATTATTTGCTTAATTTAAATTTTTTTCATTAGTTTAGTAGGGAATGGCGTAAATATATTTTTTTATCGGGATGATGCTAAAATAAAAATAATATATTTGTAATAATAATAATAATAGATAATAATAATAATATAATAATATAATAATATATATATATAATAATAATAATAATAATAATAATAATAAAATAATAATAATAAATAATAATATATAATTAATTAATAATAATATAAAATAATGGGCAAGGGGGGACAGGACAGAACTTTAAAACAAAAACACCACAAATCGGGGGGGTGGGGGGGCGAAGGGGCGGAACTCCTTACGGGGAGGCGAGGTCGGGGGGGGCGAGGGGGCGGGGGGGAGCAGCAAACCTCGAACATGTGGGGGGAAAGAGTTGGAATTAGGCGAGGGCGGGGGCGGGCGAGGCGGTAGTGGGCGCGCGAGGAAAGGGGGGGGTGGGGGGGGGGGGTAGGGGGGGGCGGGGGTGAGAGGGGGTTTTTTGAGGGGGAATAATTGGCACGCGTTCGTGACAAAGCGTTTCCACCGAGGGAGCCGCAGCAAACTAATTTATCGATAGAAGCAAAGTCGTACTGTACTACTATATATATATAATATATATATATTATAATATATATATCAAATTACTATTTTAATATATTAATAATATATATATTTTATATATATATATATATATATATATATAATATTTGTTTTAGTTTTTTAAATTGAATTTTTATACTTATCCACCACTCACAGGGCGGGGATACGAAGCGAGTCCCAGTGACGAATGTTGTGTCATACATTTGTTTATGTTTAAACACTAATTTATTATTATTATTTTTATAATTTAATTATTATTATTATTATATTATTATAATTATATATTATATATTATTATTATTATTATTCTTTGTTTTTATTTTATTTTATCATATTTCCATTATTTTATTATTATTATTATTATCTCAAAAACGATGTATAATAAGCCACAAAAAACATAAAATTTAACAGTAAAAGTACTTCACAAATGTGTGAAAGTTCTAAAAAGACACAGAGAAAATACTTCAATCTAAACTTTCTCAGAAGAAACACTCATGTCCACATTTCTCAGAAAGGGTGTCCATAAGTCCGAAAACTCTAATAGAGGGGGCTTATCGCATCTGGAGGTTCAAGATAAAGAGCGTCGGACTTCCTCATCGAGTCGCTTTCGGTCGAATTCTTTTTTTCCTTTGAAAGCTAAGAAGCAAGCTATTCCTGCTGAGATCATTTTTCAGGACTAAAGAGCTTTTTGGTTGAAGACTTGTATATTGTTGCAAGTATTTCGCCTCGACCGAGGCATTCAGGCAGAAATGAAGATGCTCGAGTTCGAGGCGAATATTGTCAACATGATATCATAGTCTTCAACAAAGCTTTAAGTCTCTAAAATGATCTCTAAATTTAATAATTATCCTTAACTTCAAATGAAAAAGTTTTCGACGAAGCGACTCTGAGAGGAAAGTCCGACGCTCTATTTGAACCTCCAGGATGGCTGTAAGCCCTACTTAGAGTTTTTCAGGACTTATGGACACCTTTCTGAGAAGTGGACTGATATTTCATTTGGAGAAGTTTAGATGGAAGTTATTTTCGTGTTGTGTCTTTTTTTTTAGAACTTTTTTGACACATTTGTGGAAGTTACTTTATATGTTAAATTTTAAATTTTTTTGGCTATTATTACATCGTTTTATTATAGGGAACTATTAACAAAATATTATTATTATTGTTATTGAGTATTATTGATATTTTAGTATATTATATTATTATTATTATTATAGCTATTATTAATTATTATTATTATTTATATTAATATTATTATATTAATTATTATTATTTAATTTTATTATTATTAATTAGTTATTATTATTAATTATTTCAGTCAATTTTGAGTCAGTTTGGTCGGTCGACAATTGTCAATTTACGCCGAAGAAGAGGAGAGAGGAGAGAGAGAGAGAGAGAGAGAGAGAGAGAGAGAGAGAGAGAGAGCAGAGAAGAGAGAGAGAGAGAGAGAGAGAGAGAGAGAGAGAGAAGAGAAGAGAGAGAGAGAGAGGAGAGAGAGAGAGAGAGAGAGAGGAGAGAAGAGAGAGAAGAGAGAGCGAGAGAGAGAAGAAGAGAGAGAGAGAAGGAGAGAGAGAGAGAGAGCAGAGAGAGAGAGAGAGAAGAAAGAGAGAGAGGAGGAGAGATTAGCTATTCATTAGCTTTGGTTTTTATTTTATTTTCATATTTCCATTAATTTTTAACAATCCAACATCCCGACAGAAAAGTTCGTACAAACGCAATTTTACAAAAGAACTATGAGTTGAACTGCAGTTCCATAATAATAATATAATGAAATAATAATAATAATATATAATAATCAATAATATAATAAAATAATAATAATAATAAATATATAATAAATAATATAATAATAATTAATATAATATATAAAATAATAATAATATAATAATAATATATTAATTAATTACGTGACGCTACTGAACATACATTACCAATATGTTGTCATTTGAACAGTAAAGCTTCTTTATTAGTAAAGAAAACGAATTTGAAGGAGCAACTACTAAAATAAAGAATTTTAACTCTTTATTTATTATTTATTTTTTGTTTCAACGTCTCATTATATGTTCTTGGAGGTATATAATAATTAGATTAAGTGTTTCTTCTATTTAGCTTTAAAATTAATGAAATAGCGGGGTAATAATCTAGAGATAATTAAAACTAATAGTCAAATAACTTAATACATGACATATATTATAATATTATATATATATATATAATATATATATATATATATATATATAATATATATA
Source organism: Trachelipus rathkii (assembly GCA_015478945.1). NCBI lineage: Eukaryota > Metazoa > Arthropoda > Malacostraca > Isopoda > Trachelipodidae > Trachelipus > Trachelipus rathkii. The sequence continues at coordinate 40,220 of JABUQX010019026.1, forward strand.
TATAATATATTATATATCTATATATATATATATTTATACTATAATTATATATATATATAATATAATTAAAAATATATATATTATATATTATATATATTTTTTTTTTTTTTTTTTTTTTTTTTTTTTTTTCTAACACAGCCTCCAATCTCCCTAGGTAGGCCGGTATGGTGAGGACTGTCGCCCTGTCGTTGGCCATGCATATTTTCCTCGGCTCAGAAATCTTTGATTTAGAGCATTTCTAGAAAACTCTTTCTCGCCAACATTTGATGCGAAGTCCTTGAGTTACATACTCAGGTAGGGTTTTCACCCTTTCATAGAACTTGCATCTTCTTACCATTTGGCGAACGTCTCATCAGCAGCTCTCTTGAGTTTGTGTTTCCTAGGCTAACGTTCTCGATGTGGTCAGGAGAAGAGTTATTGAACGCAAAAAAATGTAAGGACTCCGGGGGGGGGGTTTTTTTTTCGGTCGCTGGGGGCATGCGTCGCCCTAGACTGTGCGAAAAAGTCTCTTATGTTCGCTGCGTCAAATATCCATCTTCTATAAATATATACTATATAATATATATATAATATATATAGTATATATATAATATATATATATATATATATAAATATATATATATATATTATATATATATATATATATATTAATCTATATATATTAGTGAGGGTACGATTCCAAATTTCAGCGTGCCAGATTCGATCCGATACCAGTCAAAAGTGCCGATTCCGATTCCGATAAATAATCTTTATATATATTATATATATAATTTATATAATATATAATATAGTATTATATATATATCTTATATATTATAATATATAATATAGGATTTGGATATGCTAATTTTTGCTAATCAACTAATTTTAGATATTTAAAAAATATACTTAATGTAATTGAATTCTCTACATTGGGTTACTGATGGGATTAAAAAGTTAACTATCGTTCGATTTATTTACCACTGAAGAATATAGCAATATTTAGAAATCTTACAATAAGATAACATTACTTCTGTGTTATTTTTAAAAAAAATCCTTCTTAATTGATTTAAGTATGATCTTAAGCAAAATATCATAATTATTTGTAGTTAAATCATGACTCTTTTTTTTCCCGTTTTTGAGTGCATCCGAATTTTTTTTAGGAGACAAAATTGAACCTCCAATCTGAAGAGTCTTTCATTTCCACTGGTAAAAGGGGACAGAGCTTTGAATATTTCTAGCAAGGACAGATTATGAAAGATCATTTATGATAACCCATATTGTTAGGGAGATTGAGAATTTTTAGGTGTTTCATATTTTTATAATTGGCTGATTTCATACTTTATAACATCAATTTTATTTAAGATCACGTTGTATAATGAAATGAGGGTAAGAAAGTTTTTTAAAGTATTTTTTTTTAAATTCCGAAAAACACTTTTCAAAACTGAAGTTAAAACTATAGCCTTCAGTATCACTTTTTTCGCCCATTCTGTTGATAAATGAGAAAATCTGAGATTCGGTTTAGAAGTAAAGTGGAAACTGTTCCTTTCCTTTATAACAGACATCTATATCTTCGCACAGTCATTGCTTAAGAATAATCTTCACTTTTTTATTGTCATATTTCATGCTCAAGGAATGTGTTTTAAAGCGTGATAAGATGGTAGCAACACAAGATTTTTAGTAGTAAAGTCATGCTGAGTTATTTTTTTACTGGAATATTTTCCATGCTGATAACTCGTAGACCCAGTCCTCAATAGCATTTTTTACTGACGATCCTTTCAACACCCACACAAAATGCAAATCATTTCATCTTTGGGACTATGCGAGTTGATTCCTTGTGGAAAATTTGTACATCAACAACATTTTTAAGCTGTATTATTTAGCAATTTTTCATAGAATTTCCCATTGTTTCTAAGTCATAAGGTTTTTGTATGATCACTGGCAATATGAAGAGAGCCGTCTGTTTGTTTCAAAAATTTTTGAAAAAGCATAATACTGGCTTCATGGTTGTATACATGAAATAAATAATTGTGCTGGTAACCTAAATATTAGTTTGAATATTCTTCTCTTCAAACTTGGAAATTACTTGGGGCGAGTTGTTAAAATGACCTACGATTTGTTTCACATGGATATTATTTTTTTTACGTCTTTTGTTATTCAAGATATTGATCTTGAGAACTAGCTGTCAAGGGAGGGTAGTGGGTAAAGCAAGGTAATTCTTTTAATTTTTCCTGGAAATCCTCTCTGTGTCTCCTGCAGCTTATTAGGTGGTTTATCCTTAATATAACAAGAATTTTATTAGCGGAATATTTGATTCTTCATTTTTGAGACATCACTTATATTAGAGGCCCCCCTTGGTGTTTGGGGGGTGATGATACGTAAAAGGTGAAACTCGAAGGATAATTTTATTAATAAGTCAATTATTACATAGCTACGGCAATATTTCACTGCTCAACTTACGAGTTACGGTATAATCATTATCAAAACATATTACATCATGACTAAGAATCATTGGCCAAATGTCTGCCTGTTTTGAAATCCTACATGATATCTTGGCTCTACGTAAAGCTGCGCGCTACATCCAGCTTTCTTTAATTAAATAGAATGTCAGGGACAGAAATTAAAAATCATACGGCAGACTTCGAAATTTTGTCGTTGAAATATCATAAAGATCGATTAAAAATTATTTTCAGATTGTATACCAAATAGAATCGGTTCAAAGAATGGTAAAATTTTTGCCGATTCCGATCCCGATTCCGATTCCTGAAAACAGCGATTCCTCCGATTCCGATGCCGATTCCCATTAATCGGTCACAACACGATATATATAATTAATATATTTATTTTATAATATATGTCATATACTTTTATATATATATATAGTATATATTTTATAATAATCATATTTTAGTACTATATATAAATATATACATAATTATAAATAATTATTTATATCTAATGTATATATATATATAGTTATATATTATATAAATATATAAAGTAATTATATATATATATACTAGAATAATAATATTATGATATATTATTATATATATATATTATATTATACTAATATATATAGTATATATTATAATATAATATTATATATATATTATACTCATCACCGTCTCCCACATAAATGCGGGGTGGTGTCAGTTGCAAATAGAAAAATGCGTTTGGCTTATTTGCATGTTCAGGTTGTTCAATAATGGCAACTCCCTTATGCGTGAAGCTTTTCATGAATCTATTCTTCTCCCCCAGCAACTGATGCCTCTTCGAGCGTTAACGACTACATTCCTTCCTCCCTGACTAAGACCTTTGCCTTATTAATGTTCTCCTACTTTATTCAACCCCATTTCATTTGGGTTTGCCCTTCTCTAATTGCCTAACCACACTTCGGACGTAAAAACCTCTTAGTCAATTCTTTTTAATTCATCGATAAGCATTCATCGAGGTCCAAACCATCTCTGGTACCTTGATTTGCTCTTTCGCGATCAGATATTTCTCCTATCGCACATTTCCATTTTCCTTACATTTCTAATCCTATTTTCCTTATCAATCAAATATTTGTAACCTTTCCATATTCTAAAAACTCAACCCTCTTTTTTTTTTTTCATTATGAATTATAATTAATTATTGTGACTTAAAAATAGTTTTAAATATATATAACTAAAAATTTTCATTTTATCTTCTTGTAAAATTTCCTATTTTTCCATAATTCTCTAAGGCTAATGTAATAACTCTTTCCACTCATCATCAACCCTATAAGTCAATTCTCTTCTTTCATGCTCCAATAAGCCCCAATTAGTCATTCTTAGTATCTAAAACATAGTTGCTGCTAGTCTTTTCCCCCATTCACTCTTAATAAGCATATTATATATAAATTTAATATATAATATATATATATTATATATATTTATAATATATTATATATAATTATATTATCATATATATATAATATATATATATATATAATATAGATATTAATTATATATATATATAAATATATATATATATTGACAAATATATATATAATATACTATATATATAATAATTTATAAATATATATATATTATAATATATATATATATATATTAATATAAATAATATATACTATATAGTATATATAATATATATATATATTATATATAATATATATAAAAATATATGTATATATTATATATATTTATAATAATATATATATATATATATACATATATATAATATATAATTTAATTATAATATATATATATATATAAATATCGAATTGGGGGGAGATGTATTACCTATAATTCAAGAGTGGATTTTGGACTAATCCTCGACATCTGGATGTTACTGCAGCACTGTGGAATTATCATAAAAATCATGATTGTCGTGTGTATGGCTTTTTATTATAATATTATTATTATAATATAATTATATAATAATATATATATAATATATATATAAAATATATATATATAATAATATTATATAAATAATATATATATAAATACAGGCTATAAGTAAATAGCTTAGACAGTATAGAATTTAATAAAATGGGTAAAGTTAGGCGGGCTTTCTTCTATATTAACAGTGGCATGAGAATATTATTTGTAAACTTGGCGTTCATACAGTTCAATTTATTATTTCATGATTAATATAAATAGTAATATAAAATTTGCTGTTATTAATTTTAACAGTATTATCATGTTATGTTCTTTACATAATTGGTTTTTATGTTGAATAGGCAAAAGCCTAAGTTAGAAGCTCAAGCCTTTCCCGCCTTTGAAAGTTTGTTTCTCTCGGCAAGACTCTCAACTAGTGATGCAAGTAACATCGCATTGCCGCGGAGCATACCGATCTGGCGACATTATTAATAAGCTCCGCATCCAGCATCGGTTTAGGCCCTCTGCGGATATGCGCGGCATATTATGTGAAGATTTAATAAGTTAAAATTCTTAGAATAATGTGGAAATGAACACATATTACACTGAACTAGAGCTATTCTTGAAACCACTTTGAGAGAATTTATCTTCAAATGACAAATGATGACGGTTTAAAAAGAATGAAAGATGTAATAAAACTAGAGCTAGAAAAACGCTTTGTTTCTGTGGAAATTATGACCTTCATACTATTGGCACACTTACTTAGCTGCCATTATATAAAATGGGGCCAAAGTTTTGGTAACACTAATATTAGAAACAAGTTAAATCCGTCACTTTGTGTTCAGTTGAAAAAACTTCACGTCGAAAATTTATTATCTCTCTCCAAGTAACAAGAAAAGAAAGAATCTACCAGAACCAGGCATTCTACAGTAAATCAACTAACAGATGTCACTTGGAAGAAATCATTCTAAGTTCCAGTAGTGATGAAGAAAACTACGCATTACCCATAAACTGTAAGTGCAATAATTGAGAAAACTGATTACAAGAAACAACTACATCAATGATGATCATCTCATGGCAGTTGGTTGAAAGTTAAGCAAAAAATGTCTACCCACGCTTGAGTAAATTGCAAGGAATACTGGGCCTGTCCCCCAACTAGTGTTCAAGTGAGAGTATTTTAGCAATGCTGGGCTAATATTGAATGAAAGAGAACAGACTCTAGCAGAAAAGGACGAAAAATTGTATGTTAATCAAGTTCAAAACCTCTACATTTTAAATTTCAATACTAGTGTAAAAAGTAATTAATCCATTGTAAATCTCTTTCATTAAGGAGGTTGGGGAAAGAGGTTAATGGTGATATTAGTTGGGTCCCAGGCCGTCCTGGTAGCACAATAAATATTAATGAGATTGTGGCTAAAACTCAAAATAATTAAGGCATATATATATATATAGTATTATATTATATATATATTATATAAATAATAATATATATATATATTAATTATATATTATATATATATCATATATATATATATATATACATATATTATTATTATACTATATAATATATATTATATATATTATATTATATATATATATACATAATATATATAATATATATAATTTAATATATTAATATATATAATATATATTATATATATATATATATATAATAATATATATTTATATATAATAATATATATTTATATATATATAGTATATATATACTATATACTATATATATAATATATATATAAATATTATAATATAATCTATAATAGCTTAATTAAATATATACTTATATATATATATATATATTATATAGATATATATTATATATATCTATATCATATATTTATATATTATATATAAATAATATATATATAACATATTATATAGTATATAATATATATATATAATATATAATATACACATCCGCATCCGCAACTCCGCACCGCAACCGCGGATGGAAAAATTACATCTGCCATCAACTATCCAACACAATCCTTTCCTCTTGGTAGAAGGGACGCCAAAAAGGGTCCGTTCAAAGGGATCCACCTCATTTTCCCACGGCATTATATAGTATATAATATATAATATTACAATATATAATAATATATATACATAATATATTATTATATCATATATATATAATATATATTAATAATTACCAATTATATATATAATACTATATAATATATATTATATTAATATATATATATATATATTATATATATCTATAATATATATATATATAATATATATATATATATATTAATATATAATATATATATTATTATATATATATATATATAATATATATTATATATATTTATATCTATATAATATATATAATATATATATATATATATATACTATATATTATATATATATATATATATATATATATATATATATATATATATATATATATTATAAAAATATTATATATATATATATATATATATATAATATATATATATATATTATATATATATAATATATTATATAATATATATATTATATATATATTATATATATAATATTGTATATATATATATATATATAATATATAATTTCAGCGTGTAAGTAACATGGCTCATTTGGGTGGAGCAATAGTTGGAATGCTCCTAGGAGTGAATGTTTTAAGAAACTTAAAAAAGGAACCGTGGGAGAAATACTGCTGGAGCGCTTCCTTCGTCGTATTAGTACTCCTTTTTGGCTCCGCAATCATTTTTCACATAGCAGCTCCTTGGTACTTCCCTGAACCAGATCATTCTCCATTGTAAAAAGAGGAAGGAAAAAAGTAGACTAAGAAAAAAATGTAGACTAAAAAAGTAGAAAAAAGTTCATCTATTTTTTTAGCTACTTTTCAGTGTCAGTTGACTGGGTCCAATTGACGCCTTTTGATCAATTTCTCGAAAGAGTTTATTGTATTATTTAAATGTTAATTAAAGATTCTATTTATTTAAATCGAGAATGTATTATTTTGAAATGCCAAATTACAATTCAGGTTTTAAGAAGATTCTAAACTGCTTTAAACTGTATCGGAATCACACTACTCTTGCTGGAGCTTTTCTGTTATATGTCACACGCTCTGAAGAAAAGAAAATGAGGAATATATAGAATACGATATATATATATATATATATATATATATATATATATATATATATATATATATATATATATATATATATATATATATATATATATATATATATATATATATATATATATATATATATATATATATATATATATATATATACATATATATATATATATATATATATATATATATATATATATATATATATATATATATATATATATATATATGTATATATATATATATATATATATATATATATATATATATATATATATATATATAATACATATATATACCAAGATATAACAATATATATACCTTTGTATCTGTGCATACATATATATATATATATATATATATATATATATATATATATAATATATATATATATATATATATATATATAAATATATATATAAAATATATATATATATATATATATATATATATATATATATATATATATATATATATATATATATATATATATATATATATATATATATATATATATATATATATATATATATATATATATATATATTACTTCACTTTTATTTTGTTTGTAAATTAATTTACGGAAACTTTTTAATTATAATAATTATAATAATTATTATAATTATTATAATTATTATAATTATTATAATTATTATAATTGTTATAGTTATTATAGTTATGATTGTTATAATTATTATAATTATTATAATTAATATGATTATTATAATTAATATAATTAATATAATTAAAATTATTATAATTATTATAATTATTATTATAATTTTTATTTATATTATTATTATTATTTTTTTTATTATTATTATTATTATTATTATTATTATTATTATTATTATTATTATTATTATTATTATTTAAAAACAAACAAACATCATCGTTTTTCGTTTATTTTCAATCCCTTTTCTGATCATGAATTAAATTTAATTACAAACTTTCAGAAATACTTTTAAAAATACGTTTTTAAAAATAACTTCAATGCTAACTTTATTTACCTACACAAGAGTTATATATATATATATATATATATATATATATATATATATATATATATATATATATATATATATATATATATATATATATATATATATATATATATATATATATATAATATATATATAAAAAACAACAACAATATATATATATATATATATATAGAACTTCAGATTATGGGCACAGATATATCTCGAAAAGTACGACACTTACAGAAAAAACAATTACATATTTGGAATCAGCGAATAAAGCTTATTACCAGAATGTAAAAAAAAAAATCCGGGGGCTCGAGCAGTTTAGTTTCCCCTATATATATATATATATATATATATATATATATATATATATATATATATATATATATATATATATATATATATATATATATATATATATATATATAATATATATATATAGTCGTTTTATGATTTAAAACTAACGAACACCCTAGAGTAGACCGCATAGATATCAGTTGTCGGGTCTCTCGGCCTCTAGGTAGACGACGGGAACTTCGTCCCCTCTGTCCCCCATCGGCTCGAGCCCTCTAAAAATTGAAGTTCAAGGAAACATATTTCCATTAGGGGTCGAGCCCCTATTTTTATTTTTTTATTTTTAATTATTTATTTTATTTTTTTTTACATTTTGGTTTTAAGGGAGAGACACATACGCTGATTCCAAAATATGGAGTGGTGTTTCTTTAAGTATCATTACCTTTTGGGATATTTTATTATATATATATATATATATATATATATATATATATATATATATATAATAACAATATATATAATAAATTAATATATATATATATATATGGCATTAAAGATATATATATAATAATAACCCTGGAAAACAACGCTTTATATATATATATATATATATATATATGCGCGCTTTTTTTTATGTTTTATATATATATATATATATATATATATATATATATATATATATATATATATATATATATATATATATCTTTAATATATATATATATATATATATATATATATATATATATATATATATATATATATATATATATATATATATATATATATATATATATATAAATATATATATATATATATATATATATATATATATATATATATATATATATAACTAACTATATATATATATATATATATATATATATATATATATATATATATATTCTGGTAAATAACCTTTTTACGCTCATAGAAATATATAATTAGTTTTTTTGTGATCGTAATTCAGTTCATGCTTTCTCAATTGCCTTAATCGAAGTTTCTAGATAACTATATATCTCTATATATATATATATATATAT
>JABUQX010019026.1:55000-64608 GCA_015478945.1 Trachelipus rathkii
AGTGTGATATTTGACAAATAAATAAATTATTTGAGTCAAAATAATAACAACGTGAAGAATTAAGCTTCTTATTAACCTCATTGATAATTAGAAAGAAAAGTCGTTGTTAGAACAGTTCGGATAGCAACAGAAAAACCGTTTGCTATTTCGAAAGTTTGGAATTTCAAAACCAAGCCCTATATTAGTCATTAAACGCCTAAACTTGACTCAAAGAAAAAAAAACGACTCCACAAAATATAGTCAGTGACTCAAGACTATAGAACAATGGTCTCAACCAAAAAGCTGACTCTTCGTACCCAAACGAAAAATACTTCAAAAGGGAAGAAGGGGAAATCTCCATCCCCCCAACGAATCCAACCCTCGCATGATGAAGCAGGGCCATCTGTTTCTTCATCAGAGGCTGAGTTGGAAATCACGCCACAGTCTTCCCGCCAAAAAGGAATGGCGAGGCGTCCTGATAACGACTCACCATTAAAAACATACAGTCAACTAACATCAAGTCAATTACCAACCTTTGATCCTTATGATGTTATAAATTGGTTAAGTGCTACAACAACGATCTTCAAATTAAATCATGTAGAAGATACTCACGAACGTGTTCGTTTGTTGGCACCAATTTTGCCCACTAATTTGGTCTCCAAAATTAAACTCCCCCTCCAAAATAACGCTTATCGTCTGCTATTAGAAAATATCGAAGAAGTTTACCTTCCCGCCTTAAGAAATAGAATACGGGACGTATTCAAACAAGGCATGAGACCCGATGAATTGCCAAGTGAATATCATCATCGTGTGAAGGGGGTGCTTGGAAATAAGAGCTTCGATGTTTTGGTGGAACATAACCCTAAATTTACCATCGAACTGTTCTTAGAGCAGATGCCCCAAAATGTCCAGATGTCGGTCTACTCCCTTGCCGAAGAAAATGACCTGCATAGAATGGTCAAGGTTGCCGATGACCTTTACCGGAACTTCGTTCGAAAAGGAAGAAATTACCAACAACCAAATTACGAACAGACTACACACACACAAAAATGAATTACGAACAAACTTGGAGTTCTGTAAACTCTGTGCGAAACAGAACCGACACGAAAACAGACTCCGCCTACCCACCGATCAGCGCGCGCGACCAAGAGCGCACACATGAAAGCTGGTCACGGCGGTGAAACCCAACTGTCACGCAGATGGCAGACCTCACGAAGACTGTGAACGAGCTTGCCCGCTCACTACAGCAGTTCATTCAAAGCCAACCCGACACAGCTGAGAGAGGAAATCTGACACGCGACAAAAGTAGGTCACGACACGCAAGGTCAGATGCAAGTGGCTATAGTAAGGCATTTAATAACGCTGTGAACGAGTTATGTTTCTATCATTCCCGCTATCTCTTCAAAGCTTATAAATGTGAGAGTAATGAGTGCCCTATATATCCATTACTATATAATAATAGCGAAAGAAATGCCATACACAATGCTTCCTCTTCGGGAAACTAGTCACGTGGCTGCGTAAATCTCCAACTAAAAGCAGCCATGAAAATCATACTAGAAAATCTGAGTGCTGGTGAATCAAATAACAGTTATATCAATCCTAATAACTCTATTAATCTTAAAAATTAGTTGCAAAAATACTACTGCATCAATACTAATACTACTACCATTAATAATATAATAATAATAATAATAATAATAATTAATAAATAATAATATAATAATATTAATAAATAATAACATAATAAATACTAACAATATAATAATAATATAATAATAATAATAATAATAATATATAATATAATAATATATAAATATAATTAATAATAAGTAATAACAATAAATAATAATAAAATAATAATAATAAATCGGATAATAATAAATAATAATAATAATAATAATAAATAATAATAATACCTGAATAATTAATATAATAATAACAATAATAATAATAATAATAATAATAATAATGTAATAATAATAATACTATAATTAAATAATAATAGATAATAATACAATTAATAATAATAATATATAATGAATGATAACATATCAATTATTTTGACTAATTAAATTAGGTGCCATGAACAAAGTAATGAATTGGCAATAACAAAATTATGGGAAACAACCACCTAGCATACCTAATGATGGTAAAGATATTAATGGAGCCATTAGAAAGAGACCTTAGACAGTTGAAAATAATTGAATTAATTCAAAAGTAGTGTTGATCAATGAATCCATCATTAAGTCATCAAAATGTACAAGGAATTAAAAGCTCTGCTTAAAGAATAATTAAACTCAAAACATTAAAATAATTTAGTAGTTCCGAAAGCAGCAATATATCGTATATAAAGATATTATATTAAATAGCAAGATGTCAACAAAGGTCTTGAAAACCGAATGTTTTCAGCTTTATATGGGTAAGTACAAATAATAATTTATCAGCTCTGTAGCCGTCGCCGTGTGGGGTATGTATCTTTTTAAATCAAAATTATCAGATGGGAGGGTGTTATGGACCTTAGCAAGGGTGGAAAGGGAGAGCAATGAAGCAATATATTGTTAGACCCGAACTGATTGAAGTGCTTGTTGAGCGACCGCTGCTTAAGCAGTGTAGCATTGTTACAGCGATGTTGCGGTAAGACCGAGAAATTGGTTATTCGCAAGGGACAACTTGACAAACCTGACTTGTACATGGTCTATGACACTACTAACTATTTGTGAAGGTTCGAATATACCTGGGGTTTGCGGCTATCCTTCATGGCTCGGTGAAAAATGTCTCCTATGGTGCGGCGGGAGAATGCTCACGAGTGAGCAAGTTCACGATAAAGAAGTCCACTAGTGATATTGGCTTGCAGCGCAACGATCTCAAAATTGCCTATTTATGAATAATTAAAGAGATATTGAATAAAGATTCTAAGGGATAGCTGGGAACGTTAAGTGATAATACTTTTTATGGTAGCTAATGTAAATAAAACATTTTAGGTCTGTCATTTTTAAAGAATTTTGGATACAAAGTCCTTCGTCTATGAAAACATTGTGATTTATTGATAGACCCTATTACAAATAATACTATAAAACTGAGTAGGAATATGAATTTTAATATTAAGCAATGTGCCTGCATCTTTTTTCCTCTCTCACATTCCACCTCACCCTCCTCTGTGCATGTTCCTCATAGTTTTCAAAATTTTAATAAATATTAATGAATATAAGAGTTTATTTGTACCTATCTACCCGAAAACCACCACATAAAATTGAGACAAATGAAACGGTGGGATTGAAATTTTTGAAAATATAAATAAAAATACGAGAATGAGCACAGCATTTTAAATAGGTGAGGACGGTCAGGAAACCTCTGATGAAAAGGCAGCTTTTATCCCAGAAAAAATATTAATAGAGCTCGCAAATACCTATCCTTACAAAGTGAACATAAAAGGATCCCCCATCTCACTCAGACCCAGGAGGGTGCCTCACAAGCTCTATGCTCAAACTAAAGCAGAACTTGACAATCTTGTAGCCACAGGAGTCCTACGCCGTAGCAATTCACCATGGTCCTTTTCCATGAGTGTCCTAGAGAAGAGTGGAAATAGAGTGAGAATAATTTCCGATTTTAGAGAACTGAACAAAAGAGCCGAAATAGAAACCTATGGTCTCCCGCATCTGCAGGATGCCATGTTTAACCTGAAGGGGAGTAGGCTATATAGCCGTTTGGACTTGACGCAAGCATTCTACGGGGTACACTCCACCCCCGATCTCATACAGAAGTACTTTGTATCCCAATAAGTTCGACTTCAAACGTCCGGTTCTTCACAACTTACAGGTGCTCCCATCGGTTTACGAGTCTCATCTCACCTTCAATATTTCAAGCTTACATTGATACGGTCATACAAGGCATCGAGAACACTCAGTGCGCTTAAGCATGGATGAACATATTGATTCACACACAGCCCGAATGATTGGACGACAAAATTCTCCTTGACAGTGCTGAGAAGGATTCCACATCATATTACCCTAACCATGCAGGTAGGTAAATCTTGCAAGTGTCAAGATTGCAGAAAAAGAGATTGATTATTTGGGATATACCATACAAAGCTAGTTGACTTTAGGCCAATATGAAAAGGAAATTATGGGAAGAATACGCTAGACACCCCCAAAGCCAAGAACTTACAAGGAACTAAGCAGATTTTCCTTGGAAAAGTTGGGTTTTAACCGTGAGTAGCACCACCGCTTGGTTCGCGCGAAATAACAGCGCCGCTCGAATATGTTCCTCTAGAAATAGGTAGGAGGAGGTAGCCCTAACGGGATCGTCGCATTAGCTGGAACTCCCTGGCCGAAAGCAAAGCCTGTCGAAGATACACAAAAGCGCTTGTTTACAAAGGCCTCTGTGCTTGCTTACCAAGCACCTCAAACCCATATGCGTTCAAAATTATCAATCCAGCACGTCTACGTGTATCTACCGGAGCTGTTCTATGTTTTATTGTCCGCTTACGCAAGAAGCCGGGACAAACCTATTGCGTTTTTTCAGCTCATTTCTATCCAAACGAAAGAAATTATGACCACGCAAATGACAACTGGTCTGTCCTGATGAAAGTCTTCAAAATAACGGATATATGATTGCAAATAAGAAGCATAAAATGAACCCCAAATCTAGAGACTTATAACATTGATACAATATCAAAGAATCATATGATGAAAAATTCATGAATGTACGAGAAATTAGAAAGCGTGTGAATGTTACTCAGTTCGTTACACCAAGTTTCTGGGAATTGGATTCACAAAAAGACAGACTCACTCTCCGAATAGCCTCTGGATAAAATAAAACTCTAATTATATGATCGGGCAGAGAAGTGAAATATAATGATAAAAGTAGATGATAGAGACACGACGGAGGCTCCGCTCATACACCTCGGATCCGTGCGAGCGCTGTGACTCTGGTTTCCCGAGACCGGCCAAATGACCAATCAGAGCGAGGCGCAATGATACACTCCACGGGACCACTATGGGCATTTTAAACCCATACTGTTAATGAAGAATACATCGCCTACTTGAAGAAAAGGGTACTATCAGGCGCATATAAGAAATACCGCACGCGCTACGGTCGAAATTCCAAGAAAGGAAAACAATGAAAGGACTTTAAATGACCACAACGTAAATAAAGAACATTCCACGCATGTTTCTCATGAGAAAGAGGGAGATTTAAATCCCAAAGGGTTAGAAGTAGACAGAAGAATAGAAATAGAAAGAAAGGAATTAAATAAATTAAATGATAAAGTACCCATAAGAAAAATAGATGAAGTAAATGATGTTTTAATAGAGAATAATAGAATAAATTTGATTCAAAATTGCAATGAGGTTCACATGGAACTGATAAAGCGTTTCAGGAAAGAAATCAATTATATTGAGATCAGCGAAGACCAGTTAAAGGATGAATACATCAATTCTCTACTTACAAATAAAGAGAAAAGTTCTTTAATCATCAAAAGACAACAGTTCTGGTTCAAGAAAACCAAGCTCTCACTCTACGTTGATGTTTCTCTAAATTATGCTCGAGTCATTCTCCCCGACCGCCGAGTGGACGACATCATTCGTATGACTCACCTCCAAGGTCATCTGGGTATTACTCGATGCCTCACTGCCCTGAAGGCCGATTTTGTGTTCAAGAACATGCATAAGAGAGTCAAGGAGCTCGTGCGTTCCTGCCCCCAATGTCAAATAGCTAAGGTAGGACGTGGGATAAACCTATTTACGGAAAATACAAGGAGGTGTCCTACAAGTTCCAAGCCCTTCATGCGGACATCTTGAAATTACCTGTCTGCAGAGGATATAAGTATCTATTAACTCTCATCGACCGGTACTCTCATTATGTGTGGGCCTTCCCCTTGAAAGACATTACAAAAGAGACGGTAGTTAAAACTTTGATTAACGCAGACTAATCGACTTGTGGAACCCCCAGCAACCTCATCAACAGATAAAAGGCTGGAAAATTTTAGTATACACTTGTTTGAAGGTGTATGTAACTGTTTAGGATAATTCAACGACGACGCGCCAGTTAGCGCCATTCTCACAGCAAGGCAAGAAAACTTACCAAATAGATGATTTATAAAATAGTTTACAGAACCACAGTCTAATAAAAATCGAGTATGGAGAGCCAAGAGTGGTTAGACGTTTTACCATTCGTCTTGTTCGGCGCACTTCGGCTCGCTCCGATCTCAGAATCGGGCATCTGTCCGAGTCACTATTATATGGCCAGGAATAAAACATCCTGACGGCTTATTGAACACTTCTGTCCCAGATGGACCAAAAACCTACGACACCTATATTGAAAACGTGCTGGATTAATGGCAAAAAACTGCTAGCGAAAGATCAATTTACGACAATAGGAGATGTGGTTTTATGCCAAAGAATTTAAAGATGCAAAATATCTACTGTGTCAAGAGTCACAGTAGCAACGTTGGGAAGCTCTCCAAAATATGTACGCGTTACAAGGTTGTCAGATAAGCAACAGACAACGCTCACATTATAACAGGGAGAGTAAGGTGGTAAGTGAAAAACTTAAGAAATGTCAATCTTCTCAATCTAGTTCCGACCCTTCTGACGAGAAGAAAAACTCGATAAAGGAAATAAGACAGGAATAGGGGAGGGTGACAGAAGTAAATATCTTTGAGGAAATTAAAAGTTGAGGCCGTTGCTGTGGTAATATAAATACGATGGGACAAAAGCGTTTGTCGCAAAGGTGTTAAATATCCATATTGGTAGTTTCTTTCTCCTTACCGAGTAGTATTTCGATTGTTGCTTTTTTCTACTTTTACTATGCTTTCCATGGTACCATTCTGAAGGTGGGTGCGGAAATACTGTGAAACAACACACCCCTACGCGTCAACGTATGGTTGTGACAACAGATTATTTCTTAAACTCCACACGGCTCACAACTCTAAGCGAATATCGACGGGAATCTTTGTGAGATAAAAGCATACATGTCTATGAATAGTATGCTAAGGAAACCCCAATCAATGGGTAAAACTGGGGTACCCAGTACCCCAGCGTCTTGTCATGTGAGTCGATATTTCTGGAGCATACTTCCCGGAGTGTGACATACCTTTTTGGGGGTAGTTGTTTTCTGTGGGCTGGCTATTTTATATGTTTTGGGGGCTGGTCCCTGGGGGACCTCATATGGTTGTCTATGATCTTACGCCGTCTGTTAGAGCGTGATGTTAGGTAGGCTGTACGCTAGTGACCCTACTGGCCATGTATACTTCCTGAGATAGTAGCGTTGTTTTACCTGCTACACCCGCTTCAGTTCATCCCTAACGCCATGAGGTTAAGGTTCAGACAATAGGCTGGACCAGGTACGATGCACCTGAACTCAGCGTCTTTCCCTGAGGATGATTTTCGGTGGGCCCTCATGGTTGCAGCCTATCTTTCCTATGTTACTAGGCGTTTTAACCCACTAGGAGTGTGCCCCAAGGGGTCCCCTAGATTTTCCTAATTGATTCGCCATGTAAACGTGAGTGAGTGTGGGTGTAATGTGCGATGAGCACATGCTCATGCGCACATTCACAGGGCGGTTTTTTAGCCACGCGCTCCCCCCCTTTAGATTTTATCTCGCGCTACGGCCTATATGACGTCACCCAGAGAGCTAGCTGTTTGCAGTTGGATCGTGTAGGATATATTTAGGCTTGCTAGCTAGCCACGTGTGCGCGGGCGTAGTGGCCTCGATACATGGTGTAGGCGTAGCGCACGTGCAGGGAAAGGTTTAGGCTGAGCTACCTTTTCAGAGGGCTAAAGCTTTCATGAAGTAGAGCTGAGCCGGAGTGGGACGAGGCCGAACGCGATTAACAGCGTCCGCACGGCCGGAACCGACGCGAGCGCCCGCAGGCGCTAATACTCACGCGCGGGTCGCCGGCGGCAACGCCTGTTAAATATTTTCGCTTGTTATGGGGACCAATTTCAATAATATATGGTGCGGATTTGAGGTAAGTGTTAGTAATAGTATTCGAGAGAGTATATATATATATTAATATAGCTGAAGATAGTCCTTATTAATATATATATATATAATATATATCTATGATATTAGTTATTATATATATTGTAGCTGTATGTATACTAGTTATATATGGTACTAGTATATAATACTATATACTTATAGTGATTATTTGATAGGTCTAGTCAGCGTAGTATATATATATAAATTATATTAGATGTAGTAGATATGTTATATGTTATAGTGATATATGATTCGTGCATTGAAGTGGTTTAAAATTATATATCTTTTATCAATGATTACCTTAGTGGATTGATTTGATGCCACGATGCAGTATGTAAAGTGATAATTAATACTCTCTGCGGATTAGGAATACTTGTTCTGATGTTTTTTTACTAAAATGTTGTGATGCTTTTCATGTTCATAATTCGTCTGATTCGGCGATAACAGCGTCTGATGTTTGTCTAAAGTGTACAGTAATCTTGGTATCTTACGTTATATTACGTATCGCTCTCAATATAATAGCATCAGATAAACTCAAAGGCGTCGAGACGATCATGCGTCGAGTTCGAATAGAGGCCTACGCGATCGCGCGTGTCTGAGTGATCTATTGGGAATGTGGTGCAGGATCTACGGTGACTATAGATAGTGTATCTTAGCGGATCTCGTAATGATTTCAAGTCTACGTGTAGTTCGTTAGTTCGAGCAGTAGTATCACGTTCGGCTCTGTCGATTATTTTTAACAATACACTAGCGTATAGTCGGACTCTAATCGGCGACTATTGTGGAACACTTGGCGCATGAGTGGGGTACGTAATGCGTTCTCTTTACTGAAAGATGTACACTTGCTCGCCTGAGATGAGGACTAGGTCTTCAATTTGGACGTTTTACGTCTATATTCGTTTTTACCGTTATCTTCTACGTCCTTAGGGGTAGTAAAAGGTCAGTGGTTTTTACTCCCCTAAGGACGTCAAAGACGTTGCGCTAGCTGTACAGTAGACCCCACGCGGCTGCTTATCCGCTTATACTTATGGTTGCGGATACGTCTTACGTCTTCTACGTCTTTACCGTTCTTACGTCTTTCGTCTTTACGTCTTTACGTCTTTACTATCACAAAATATTTTTTTTATTAAACATGGTGTGTTGTGGTGTGTGTCTGTGTGTGGGTTTTCCTAATATGATAGATCTAAACGCTTAACTTGTGAGTAGACATCATTAGCCGAGATCAACATTGATGGAGAGGAGTGTCTAAGAGGTAAGAAACAGCATAGAGGAATAACTGTCATATTAGGTATTATAATTAAAGTATTATGATAGACTCGTTAAATTATGTAGAGTATGGTGTTGTCGTGTATGTGTAAATTGTAATGACTGTTATATAGTTATAGATAGTATAAAGTATATCATAATGAAGGACTTTATGGAAGTTGTTTGCATACGTGTTAAAAAATGTAAGTAGCTCTATTATTGTGTATACTAGTATCCGAGTATATATAAATTATGTAAGCGTAGAGAACAATACCGCATGTAATAAAATGGTGGCGGGTGGGACACTTAGTACGAGTATGCGATTTAAAGCTTATTGTAAATATGGATCGGACAAGAAAAGATGAGTCTACACAGTGAGGATGATCGGTGTCTTAAGGCAG
>JABUQX010019027.1:0-7500 GCA_015478945.1 Trachelipus rathkii
CTGTTTACATTCGCATGAGAATATTACAACCTTGTTAAAAATAAAAGAAGAAATATTAATGCATCTTGATAATGTCGACATACTTGACGAATTAATACATCTAGCCTATGGCTTGTTTTATAAAATTTACACTGAAGTATGGGGAATACCTTATAATAGAATGTATAGCAGCTTGCTAACGACAACTGATGTTGATACATTTACTTCTCTTTGGCATGAGAGAATGCAATCTATAGTCTAAATATGCTGAAGAATGGGTTGCTGCATCTCGAAATATTTATTCCTATGCTATTTCAAAAGGAATAGGAGCTTTGGAGACTTATATAGAGAATGCACAGTTTCAACTTCACCCCGTGTCTTCTGCGCAAATGTAAACATATTTATAGAGAATATATATTGTTATATAAAAAAATTTCTTTATATATATATATATATATATATATATATATATATATATATATATATATATATATATATATATATATATATATATATTTAAAACTTGTCAGTTCTTAAAATATTTTTAAAATATCTATATTCAAACAACATGGTATAGCTCGTTAATATTTATATATATATATATATATATATATATATATATATATATATAAAGATTTTTATATATATATATATATATATATATATATATATATATATATATATATATATATATATATATATATATATATATATATTATATATATATATATTCTTTATATTTATATTTGTATTTAAATAATGCACTTTTTCAGTAAAATTATTTTTAAAAATCTGTTTTAACTCACCCCTTACTATGTATTATTATGTTGTGCTTAAGTTTGTAAAAAGAAAAATGAGGATATATATATTTTATTAATAATAGTGGCGGTAAAGCAAAGCAAAACGGTAAAACACGAGTAGGTGAGGGTGGGGTAGGGGCCCCCGTGGTGGCTGTTTGCTGTATTGTTTACCGTTTTATTGCTTTATGGAGTCTTTAAAATCATGAAGCCATGGAAATTCTGACAAATTTTTTCCCCGAAACAATAAAGTTTAAAAATGTTTTCAAAAACAAAATGTTTTTCATCAAAAGACAATGTTTTTCAAAAATGTTTTTCAAAGTTTTTTGTTTTTAAAAACATTTATTTAATTTTAAAAAAATATAAATCTTATCCTTCAATATGAAAATTTAACTTTTTAACTTTAACTTTTATCTATAACTTTAACTTAAACTTTGGAATGCATCAGGTTTTCTATAAATAAAAATGTCTTTGAAAAAAAAATGTTAGACTGTGTGTATACGAACTTTAACTCAAATATACTTTCTTCCTTCTTTCTTTTCCTCCTCCTCTTTCTTCTTCTTCTTCTTCTTCTTCTTCTTTCTTCTTCTTTCTTCTTTCTTCTTCTTTTCTTCTTCTTCTTCTTCTTCTTCTTCTTCTTCTTCTTCTTTCTTCTTCTTCTTCTTCTTCTTCTTCTTCTTCTTCTCCTTCTTCTTCTTCTTCTTCCTTTCATTGTCTTGCACCCGTAGTTTTTCTTCATTTTTCCTCCTCAAGAGGGGCTTCAACTCATTTTTAAGCTACGGTCTCCACTTTCGGAATCTAGGTCCTGAAAGTCTATATGTAAACACATCAGTTGACTCGATATGCAGCGCTGGAGCCAGAATTTCCAGTCTGGCCCGCAATCACAAACTCGGCTCCGACTCATGTGCCCGCCCACATAAACCTCATTACTCTATTTATTTATTCTCTTGTCTACCATCACCAACCTTCTAAAGTTCTTTCCTGGTTTTGGGTTCGCAGACCCCTCCCCTCCTTGGACGCGGCGGCGGGAAACCTCAGGTAGGCGGCACCTTCAACAACCATGGTAGTCAGTTTGAAGAGAATATCTTACCTAGAAAACCTTTAATAAACCAAATATAGTATATATATAGCATATATATATATATATATATATATATATATATATATATGAAGTATATATATATATATATAAGATATATATATATATATATATATATATATATATGAGTATATATATATATATATATATATATATATATATATATATATTTACCGGCAGCACCGGTGCAAAAGACCTAAAGGAATCTGCTCTGATCCACTCGGTAATGCCAGAAATCAACTATGCCCTCGAAACATAAAGGCAGAGTTCAACTTTCTAGCTCGAAAAATAACAAAGTTGAATACATGCACTAGAAAAAGAAAGAGGGGTAGGGGTACTAACTCATAGAAGGAAGGAACCATCCTACCTAATACACACCAATTGAATCCTCATACCCTCAAAACATAGGGTAGACACTAATATCAGGTGTATTCTATGATGTAGGTACGCTAGAAGTGCTAGAAAAGGGGTTGGATACTAACGTAGCTGAAGCATCCTAACCCCAATATACACACCAATCAGACTCCACGCACCTTATAAACATTGGGGTAGGCACTAATATTGGGTGTATTCTAGGATGTAGGACATGTCGTGCTAGAAGCTAGAAACAGCTGAGCCCACTGAAACCAAAATGAGTTCTACACCATTGAAAACATAGATGTAGACACATCATTTGTCCTAATATAGTAGCTGGCTTTCAGAATTCCATTCTGGGCACCGCAACCACCAGCCCGGCCCTGGCCCCATATAGTTCGCCATTTACTTAACATAGCCAATCTATTTCATTTATTCTTCTATACACTCACCAAATTTCAGCTTTCTAAGTCCATTTTAGGTTTAAGGGGGCGGGGGACCCCAACTTTTATAGACGTAAAGGGCTTGAAACATTGATGCAAACAATGTTAAGCAACATATAAAGAAGGTTCTTGCCAAGTTTGAAGAGGATACGAGGTCTCTAACACTTCTTTGCTAAGGTATGGACATTTGGTGTCGCTTGATACCATATAAATGACTCGGCTGGGGTCATGTATTCTGGCGTTCGGGAAAGTAACTACGGGAATCTCATTTTTGAGACATTCTACCCCTGTTTGACAGCCGTCATGATGAGTTTTTGACGAAAGGTAAGCCATCTACGAAAAACGAATGTTGGTGCGTTCTAAAACCACAACGGTTGAAACGCCGTGCTCGACAATAGCGGTAATCGACTCGGCATACCTCAAAACATACTAGGCAACACCGAGCTCGGCTTCATAGCTCCAGAAACAAAAATGTTGCGCAGGTGCATTAGAAAAGGGGGTAGGGTAATATCTAATACTAACTCTTGTTAGGAATGAATCGATTCCGTCGTAAACCACAGGAATCGATTCAACAATGTCGATTATGTACTAATCGATACCAATATCGGGTATTCCGTCAAATACGATAGGATCGCAATTCAGAGGGGTGGGGGATACTAACTCGTAGAAGGAACCAACCTAGCACATTCTAATATACACCAATCGAATCCTCATACCTTATAAGATAGGTATAGACACCAATATTAGCCGTATTCTATGGCGTAGGATATTTCATGCTAGAAAAGGAGGGCAGGGGGCTAACTCGTAGAAGGAAGCATCCTAGCACATTCTTATATACACCAATCGATTTCCCATACCTTATAACATAGGAACAGATACCAATATTTGGTATATCTATGACGTAGGATATGTCGTGCTCGAAAATGCAGAGGGGGGCTAACTCTGTAGAAGGAAGCATCCTAGCACCTTCTAATACACACTAATCGATTCCCCGTACCTTATAACATAGGAATAGATACTAATATTGAGTGTATTCTAGAATATAGAATATATAATATAGAATATAGAAGCAGGTGACCTTTGCGGTCACTTTTGCGGTCACTTTTGCGGTTAAAAATCCTTCCCAAATGTATATATTACTACTTATATATATATTATTATTATTATTATTATTATAGTATATATATATATATATATATATATATATTTATATATATATATATTTGGAAACAGAAATATATATATATATATATATATATATATATATATATATATATATATATATATATATATATATATATATATATAGTATATATATATATATATATAGTATATATATAGAACAGTATATATATATATATATACCGTATATATATATTATTATTATTTATTATTATTATTTTACTACACTTTTTTCCGCTTGAGCGGGGTAGTGGTACGTACAGCCTCTCTCACTCACTTCCCCATCTCGCCCCTACCCACCTCCTCCACCCCACTTCATCTCTCTGCCACACCTCCCCTCTTCCTCCCTCATCCCTTCCTCCTCCAGCATCTCCTTTTTTCCATCCATCCAATCTCCTTCTTTGGTCTCCTTCCTCTCCTTCCTATCCCCTGCCTCCCAAACTCTCCTAACCAATTTCTGTTCTCCATTCTCACCAGATGCCCATACCATCTTTAACATTCCTTCTCCGTTCTTCCCCACCAACCCATTCCTCCAATCACATATCTCCCTCACCACCCTATTCCTAATCCTCTCCCTTCTGCTAACCCCCCAAACCGCTCTCAACCCCTTCATCTCAAATACTTCTAACTTTTTCCCTTGGACCTGGCATTAACCCCACGTTTGACCCATACAACACCGCTGGTACACAAATTTTTTCAAACATACTTATCTTTAACTTTCTGTGATAAATCCCCTCCTTTCTCAGACCACTTAAAGCTCTCATTCCTTCTCCTACTGATATTCTATCTCCTCCTTCATCCTCCCCTACCCAAATCCATCCCTAAATATCTAAAAATCTTTACTTCTTCCTAATACTACACCCCCTATTCTAACCTCTAACCCCTCCCCCCTCTCTTTCCTCCTCCTCAAACACCAACACTTTACTTACCTGATTTATTTTAAGCCCTTTAGTCCAATATTCTTCAAACTCTCACCAAATACTTTCAACCCTTCCGTTCTTCGCCTACTAGGGCAGCATCTGCTCAAACAAAGTATCGGCGTTCACTTCCTCTCATCATTCTGATTCATCAATTCCACCCCTCCCCTCCTCACCATTCCTCTGCAAATACTCTCCATAAACAAATGAATAGCCACGGCGACATTACACACCCCTGCCTCAATCCTCACCACCCCAAACATCTCACTCTCCTCCTAACACCTCACATACATTCTACTATTCCTATAAAAGCCCCATACCTTCCCTCTCTAATTTACCCCCCACACCATTTTCCTCCAACACCCCTCCACATTTCACCCCTCTTCACTTTATCATAGCTTTCTCTAAATCTAAAAACACCCATACACTTTCCCTTTCCTCTCTATACTTTTCTCCACAGCATCTTTAGTGTAAACACTTGGTCTACACACCCTCTTCCCTCTCTAAATCCTCCTTGTTCTTCCCCCATTCTCCCTCCGTTAAACCTCTCACTCTCTCAATCAGTATTCTCCCATACACTTCTTCCCCTACCACACTTAAAAGACATATACCTCTATAATTCCCACATTCTATCCTATCCCTCCCCATAGGGGAATTCCAAACAACCATCCTCCCAATCCCAATGTGTACCTCCCCATTCCTCCAACATATATTATACAACCTAGTAGCCATTCCTCCACCCCTATACCTCCCTTCTGCAACATTTCCATTCTCACGCCCCATCCAGACCTGCGGACTTCCTTTTTTTCCTTTATTCAAGGCCCTAATAATTTCCTCCATTTGTATTTCATCCTCCCCTCCCTCCCCAATTCACTCCCCATCCTCACCCTTGCAAATCTTCCTCCCCTCTCCCACCCACTTCATTCAATAATCCAATTAAAAATACTCCTCACCCTATCCACTCCCCATCTCCTCCCTTAATCCTCTCCCCCAACCCCTCCTTCTTCTTCCTTTTTTTATTTACTTCTTTCCAGAACATTTTGCTCCCTGATTCAAAATTTTCCGTCACTTTTCTACACCATTCATCTTTTGTTCTTCTCTTCGTCCTCTCCTACCGGTCCCTTCTTTGCTTCCAATTTCACCCCTCTATATTCCTCCCAGCCTTCCTCTCTCCTACTTCCCAACCATTTCTCATAAGCCTCCTTTTTCTTTTTCACCACCTCCTTCACCTCCTCACCCACCATTCACTCCTTTCCTTCTTGCTTGCACCCACCCTTACTCCATTACAAATTTTCTAGCCTCTTTCACATACCGTCTTCTTTAAATCTCTCATCCACTCCCTTCCACCTCCCAATTCCCGTCCCTCTCACGTCTCTCCACCTATCTTCCATACCCCTCCTACTCCCACACACTATCTCCTCCAATTTTTCTACCTTTATCACTTCTACTCTCCTCTTTCCCCTTTCCCTAACCGTCACCCCTCCTCCCACCCTTATCCTAGCAACCACCAAATAGTGATCCTATATCCCCTCCCCGCCCCTCTAAATACAATTACATCTAGTAATCTGCCTCTATCCTTCCCATTTACACACACATAATCCAGTACCGCCCTCCCCCCGTTATCTCACTCTTCCATGTATACTTATGATTTTCACTTTTTTTGAACCAAGTATTCCCCACTATCATTCTTCTTTCGACACACAACTCTAACAGACTTTCTCCATTAACATTCCTCTCCCCTACCCAAATGGTCCTATTATTCTTCCCACCTCCTCCCTTCCCACCTCCTGCATTCAAATCTCCCAATAGACAAATTTTGTCATTTACCCGAAATTTTCCCAACACTCATTCAACTCACTCCAAAATCTTTTCTCTCTCTCCTCCTCCCCTTGCTCCATTCACTGGCATAGCATAAGTAAACCCACATTTCCCCCCCGAATTTCACTTCTACCCACATTATCCTCGAACTCACCTGGCTGCACAACCTACCTTTATCCCACACCCTTTTCCTCATAACTATTCTTGCCCCTTCCTCGCCCTACTCTCTCGTAGCTTTCCGAAGTCCATCTCCCTTCCTTCAGCTTAGTTTCAGTTATCCCTACCATCTAACTCTTTTTTTCAAACACACCCCACTTCTCCCTTCAAATCTCGTTTACTCCCCTCTCACATTCATACATCCCACTCTAATTACCTCTCCTCCCATCTTTCCCTTTTCTTCTATATATGTACGCTTTGTGGGGACTTCCACCCTAGGCTCTTCTCCAACACCTAGGCCACCCTGCTCACCAAATACACCCCAATAATATCAACACAACAAAAAAAAAAAAAAAAAAAAAAAATTAAATAATAATGTAAAAAAAAAAAGGTAAAAACACTTATTTATTTATTTATTAAAATCCCATCCTATTATTTAAAATTCTTAAAATTATCAATAAAATTACCCACAATACCAATAATAACAAGAAAAGGTTAAAAAATAATATAAAATATAAAAATAGCAAAAATATAAAAATATAAAGTTAAACCTATACTCTATCAATTTTTAAAATTTACACCCGTTACAAACTTGTTTTCTATTAAAATCTTTATTTACTTATTTAAAATTCTTTAAATGATAAATACAAATTTCATAATATTACAATAAAATTAAATACATCTTACGACAGAAATCGCTATCGTATCTGTTAGCTCACACAATTTAGTAATTGTTATAATTTGTTTCGCTTCTT
>JABUQX010019027.1:17500-29468 GCA_015478945.1 Trachelipus rathkii
GTTTATCCTGATTTCATCTAAAATTTACTTGCCACTGCTAATTCTCGCATTACCAAAATTTTAATAAACATATAATTAAGATTTTTTGTTGTTAGAGAACTGGCTGATGATGTAATCATCTCTTTGAAGAGTTTTTGATAAATTAGTATTTGAGTAACTCAAATTGATGGAAGATTTCGACTCTACTCTAGATCCATTCTTTTCTATTTTAATTACCTTAATATATTGCAACTATATTCAAAGATTAATGAATCTTTTTTTAATGTTTAATAAGTAAAGCGTATTGTTCAGCAATATAAACGCTTTTCCTTTGTTAATTAAACGAAAAAAATATGAAACCACAAAGTTTTGGTTTGGTCTATCACAAATATATTATTGTATTCACAATTATTTTAAATACAAATTAACAATTCCTGTTAATATAAATATAAAATTGTTTTGAAAAACTGCTTTTTATTTTAATCTCAGGTTATGTTTTCAATTTCAAAGTAAAAATGGGCTTTTTCTATACTTTTCATAAAGTTTACATTGTGTGTGTGTGTGTGTGTGTGTGTGTGGTGTGTGTGGTGTGTGTGTGTGTGTGTGTGTGTGTGTGTTGTGTGTGTGTGTGTGTGGTGTGTGTGTATGTGTGTGTTTGTGTGTGTATGTGTGAGTGTGTGTGTGTGCCTAACTTCTGCTTCTTTAGTTAGTCAAGATGAGTAGTTCATAAATAAGACCAGTCCTCATTTCTCAATTCTCATTAATGTTTTTTTTTCATGAACTGTTGATTAGATCATAATTAAAATTAAGCCTTTGAATGGAAAATTGAAATACTAGTGCAAAAAATAAATACGAAAGATTATCTAGTTTTAAAATAATATAGCACATTTTAATATGTTCTGGTTAGTAGTAACAGTGAGAATTGGGACGCAAAGTTTATCTAACCAAAACCACAGAAACTGATAAGAGGTGAAGAATAGAGTAGACTTCGAAAGGGTGCCGCCATAAATAGGTCACTTCAAAAGTGACCGCAAGCCGAAAAAGGTCACTTCAAAAGTGACCGCGAAAAAGGTCATATTATATTTCTATATTCATATGCTTGATAATATTCGTAGCTTCTAGCACGTGCCGACCTATATTGTAGAATACACCGTCTACGGTGTCTATCCCTAGGTATAGGGTACGGGACGATTGGTGTATTTAAAGAAGGTGCTAAGGATGCTTCCTTCTATGAGTTATTACCCCACCCCCCTTTTCTAGCCTTTTCTAGCATGACATGTCCTACATCATAGAATACACCGGTCTTAGTGTCTACCCCTAGGTTATTGGGTACGGAGCGTCGATTGGTGTATATTAGAATGTGCTAGGATGCTTCCTTCTATGAGTTTATTACCCCACCCCCCCTTTTTCTAGCCTTTTCTAGCATGACATGTCCTATGTCATCGAATACACCCGGTGATTAGTGCTACTCCAGGTTATAAGGTACGGGGAGTCGAATTGTGGACATTAGAAGGGTGCTAGGGTTTGGTTCCTCTATGAGTTAGTACACCCACCCCCTTTTCTACCTTCTACGTGCGATTATCATCGTATATGCCTGAATATTTCCGATATTTGTATCGAATAGTACATATTCGACACTGCTGATTCGATTCCTGTGGTTTACAACGGAATCGATTCACTCCTAACAAGAGTTAGTATTAGACATTACCCTACCCCCCTTTTCTAACATTTTTGTTTCTTGAGCTATGAAGTCGATCTTGGTGGTGACTAGTATGTTTTGAGGTATGCCGAGTCGATTGCCGCTATTGCCGAGCGTGGCGTTTCAGCCGTTGCGGTTTTAGAACGCACCAACATGCGTTTTCCGTAGATGGCGTACCCTTCGTCAAAAACCTTTCAAGACGGGTGTCAAACAGGGGTAGAATTCGTCTCAAAAATAAGATTCCCGTAATTATTTTCCCGAACGCCATAGTCCCCAGGCCCCAGCCGGGGGTCATTTTTATGGGCAAGAAACTGAGACAAAATGACATATCGTAGCAAAAGAGGTTGTTAGAGTCATCGTATCTGTCTTTCAAACTTGGCATAGTCTTCCTTATATCTGTGCATACATTGTTTGTATCCAATGTTTCAAGTCGCTAACGTCAAGGGGGGGGGGCCCCACCCCCTTAAATTTTAAAAATGACTTAGACAAGGCTGATAAATTGGTGAGTGTATAGCAAGAGAAAATAAATGAAATAGAAGCGGCTGATGTTAAACTAATTGCGAAGCCACTAGAGCCCGGAGCCGGAGCTTGGTGGTTGCGGTGGCCCGAAATGGAATTTCTAGGCTGCCTACCACATATTAGAACAATGGGTGTTACACATATATGTTTTTTCAATGGTGTAGAAATTCATTTTGAGGGTTCAGTTGGCTAACTGATTCTTTCTAGCTTCAGCACGACATGTCCTACATCTTAGAACACACCCATATTAATGCTACCCTATGTTATAAGGTACGTAGACTCGATTGGTATATATTAGAAGGTGTTAGGATCTTCCTTCTACCAGTTAGTACCCAACCCTTTCTAGCACTTCTAGCATGACATGTCCTACGTCATAGAATACATCTAATATAGTGTCTACCCCTATGTTTTTGAGGTATGAGGATTCGAATGGTGTGTATTATAAGTTGTTAGGATGGTTCCTTCCTTCTACGATTAACCCCCCTTTAGGTCGCTTAGCCCCCTTTTCGATGTTGGCCTGATATTCGGTCCTTGGCCTGATATTTCGACCTTGATACCGTATCAAGGTCTTGAAATTGACCTTTCATAAAACAAGTTCGTGAGGGATTAGGTCGAGATTTAAGTTGAGCACCATGTAGGTATCTGACGAGTACCTGTTGAGGGAAACCTGTCCCTAACATGAGGTCAATGTTAGGTTTGCCTACTTATTAGTCCGCTGTAGTGTTACTGTCCTACCTCCACACCTAAACCTTACACAACACACACACAACACACACACACCACCACACACACACAAAACACACATATATATACAGACTTAATACACACACACACACTACATCACACACACACACACACACGCACACGCCGCTAGGCTACTTATATCACAGCATCGCACACCCATTATGGTCTACTTATACACACATAGCACCCAGCATCAGCAACTTAAGCTCACACCATCATACTACACCTAACAACTTACACACACACACAACACTTGACACTTATACCACCTACATCACACCTCATAGACACTTACACCCACCCATAGACACTTACACTCCCACATAGACACATACATACACCCATAGACACTTACACCTACACTCACCACACACACAACACACAACACACACACACTCAATATTTGATGCCTCACTTTGATGCCTCAGCTTTGATGCCGCCACTTTGATGCCTCAGCTTTGATGCTCATCTTTGATGCCTCAGCTTTGATGACTCATCTTTGTTACCTCAGCTTTTGAAAAGAGAAGAGGAGTAATAAGAAGAAGAAGAAGAAGAAGAAGAAAGAAGAAGGAAAGAAGAAGAAGAGAAGAAGAAGAAGAAGAAGAAGAAGAAAGAAGAAGAAGGAAAAGAATCATATGACGGAGCATATGAGCCGAGCCGGAGTTTGTTATGGCGGAGTCAAACTGGTAATTCTGGCTCCAGTTACAATATTGAGCTCAATTGAGACGTGGTATTCATATATATATATATATATATATATATATATATTATATATATATATATAATAATATATTAATAATATATATAATAAATATAAATTATATATATATATATATATATTATATATACTATATATATATATATATATATATATATATATTAATATAATATATATTATATGTTTCAAAGAACATAGATTCCGATTTTGGGGTTTCGTAACCCAAAATGAGTTCGAGGACCCCTTGAAGTGGATCCTCAGCTGGAAAAAAAAGAAAATTACAGAGTAATGGGCCACGAGAACAGATGAAGGAAGGTAAATAGAAGTTTCGTAAGATAGAACAAATGAATCATTGGAGTTATCGGTATCGGCACCTGTGCAGGGTCGGTGCGGTGCCGAATTAGTAAATATGTGCTTGTCACCATAATATTAGTGTGTTTATATACGTTTTTAGTGATGTAGAATATGAATAACATAGTTTCATTACACTCAAAGATGTCTAGGGACCCCAATTGAGATGGGAGCCGAACCAAAATGTGGGTTTTTTACCCCTTTAAATGAAATTTTAAAAGGATAAAAGTTTTATTAATACATAGACTTACGCTCTCTATCAACAGCCCCATGGTGCATAAATATATGTAACAGCAGCCCTATGTTGTATAAATATATATAAAACTTAACACAGAGAACTTAAGTGGTTCTTTCTTAGCCATTCACAATGGTATACATATGTTGTACAACTGAGATATTCAAGTCAAAACTTGCACTCGACTTGTTTAATGTATGATATATCAAGTCCCTATATAAAGGTATGTGTATGTGATGTGTATGCAATGTGTATATGTGTATGTGTGTATTGTGTATGTTTAGCTAGAGTTCGTATTACACAATAGTCCTTACATTTTTATTTCAAAACTGAGGTATTTTATTTATAGAAAAAGCTGTTTCATTACCAAAGTTAAAGTTAAAGTTAGAGTTAAAGTAAAAGTTGGAGATAAAAGTTAAAGTTAAGTTAAATTTAATGTTAGAGGATAAGATTTATATTTTTCATGTATTAAATACAAATGTTTTTTGAAAAAACATTGTCTTTTGATAGAAAACATTTTTTGTTTTTTCGGAAAACATTTTCTTTTGATGAAAAACATTTTTTTTATTTTTTGAAAAAACATTTTTAAAAAACATTGTTTCTGAAAAAAATTGTTAAATTTCCACGAAAAACATGATTTTAGGAAGCAGTTAAGCAATAAAGCAGTAAAACACTACAGCAAACAGCCCTCCAGGGGGCCCCCCCCCACCCCCACCCTCCCTACTGTTTACTGCTTTACTGCTTTACAATACTACGTATATAATATAAAATATATGTCCACTACCTATTTTCTGTTCAATCAATATACATTTGTATTTCACATTACCCTTTTTCTAAAACTTTTTTAAACAAACTTTAGACTTAAATAAATATAATTTAACTTGTAACACTTAAAGACCTGGTGGTAGACTTAAATATATATATAATAATATATATAATATTATATATATATATATTATATATATATATATATATATTATATATATATATATATATATATATATATATATAATATATATATATATATATATATATATATATATATAAACAGCAACATAACAAATTTCCATACTTAACAACAGTAAAGTACACAACATTACCTACAAAACGTAACATATTCACTATTTTTTTCATGCATGTCTTTAACATATCAATGTTAATTTTCATTAAACATAGTATATTTAACAAAGGTTTATCGTATCCTAACCTAACGATTGTAATAAACTAAGAATAAACACACACGCCACACACACACACACCACACACCACACACACACACAACATTGACACACACACAACACATCACACACACACACCACACACACACACACACACACACACAGATGAATTTTTGCTAACGTAACAAGTTTTCACATTAATGAAGCTAACATAGCATCACCTACAACTAAGAATATAATGTACACACACAAACCTAACATACTTAAAACACGAATAAACAGCTAACATTAACAAATTTCCATACTTAACAGCAGTAAAGTAACCAAAATAGCATACGAAAAACCGTAACCTATTCACCTTTTTTCAAGCATTTTTAACATATCAATGTTAATTTACATTAAAATGGTAATATTTAACAAAGATTAAACGTATCCTAACCCTAGCTATTGTAATGAACTAAGAATAATTGCCAACACAGACACAAACACAAACACAAACACACAACACACACACACACACAGCACACACATAGCACACACACATAACAAACACACACACACGAATATATGTTAACGTATCAATGTTTTTACATTAATAAACCCAACATAGAAACACCTGAACTAAGAATATAATAATATACAACGACAAAAATTAACATACCTTAAACACGAATAAACTGTTACCATTAGCAAAGTTTCCATAATACTTAACAATCAGTAAAGTAGCTAACATTGCATTCAAAACGTAACCTATTCACACTTTTTCAAGCATATCTGGGACATATCAATGTTAATTTCTACATTAGCATGGTAATATTTAGCAAAGAATTTATCATAACCCCTGTGTCTAATTATCATACTGACTAACGAATAAATGCTAACGTACCAAAGTTTTTCGCATTAACATATTAATATTTAAAAAAAAATCATTTTAAGACAGAGCACAACCTTCTACCACGTTCAAATCTAAAACGAATATGACGATAAAATAAGTCTCGAGAGAAAAGATAAGGTAATATTACTGGACACAAACACAGTCTAAGAGATAAGGATAATTTCACCCAATCACGAAAGGTATAGGATATTTTCACCAATACCACAGAGTAGGGCAATATTAACGATGACGGAATGTCCCAACGGACCTTACATCCATCAGTCTTTATCACTATATATGATATTATATATATATATAAATATATAATATATATATATATAATATATATATATATATATATATATATATATAAATATAAATATATATTATATATCTACTAAATAAACTCAATAGATATAATAATATATATAAAGTGTAAGACTTTGGATGCTAATTCCATGTTGGACATATCCGTCATCTATATTTTTTGCCCTACTCTGTGATTGGCTGAAATATCCTTTACCTTCCGGTGATTGGTTGAAATATCCCTTATCTCTTAGACTTGTGTTTGTTCCATATATTACCCTTAATCTTCTCGTCGAGACTTATTTTAATCGTCATATTCGTGTAAGATTTGAACGTGGCTAGAAAGGTGTGCTCTAGTCTAAAATGATTTTTTGTTAAGATATTACTATGTTAATGCGAAAAACTTTGGTACGTTAGCATTTTATTCGTTAGTCAGTATGATAATTAGCAGGGTTATGATAAATCTTTGCTAAATATTACCATGTTTATAATGTAAAATTAACATTGATATGTCCCAGATATGCTTGAAAAAGTGTGAATAGTTACGTTTTGTATGTAATGTTAGCTCTTTACTGATGTTAAGTATGGAACTTGTTAATGTTAACAGGTTATTCGTGTTTAAGGTATGTTAATTTTTGTCGTTGTATATATTATTTCTTAGTTCAGGTGTGCTATGTTTGGTTTTATTAATGTAAAAACATTGTTACGTTAACATATATATGTCCGTTGTGTGTGTGCGTATGGTGTGTGTGTTGTATCGTGTGTGTGTGTGTGTCTGGTGTTGTGTGTGTTTGTGTTTGTCTGTGGCATTACATCCTTAGTCTCATTACAAATAGTTTAGGTTTTAGCGATACGTTAAATCTTTGTTAAATATTACTTATGTTAATGTAAAAATTAACATTGATATGTAAAATAATGCATGAAAAAGTGTGAAATAAGGTTACGTTTTTGTATGCTATTTTGGTTACTTTACTTGCTGTTAAGTATGGAAATTTTGTTTACTCGTTGCTGTTATCGTGTTTAAAGTATGTTTAAGGTTTGCCGTTGTACATTATATTCTAGTTTAGGTGATGCTTATTGTTAGCTTTATTACATGTGAAAACTTTGTTATCGTTGCCAAATTCCTCTTGTGTGTGTGTGTGTGTGTGCTGTTGTGTGTGTGTGTGTGTGTGGTGTGTTGTGTGTGTGTTGTGTGTGTGTTGTGTGTGTGTGTGTGTGTGTGTGTGTGTGGCGTGTGTGTGTGTGATTTATTTTTAGTTTATTACAATCGTTAGGTTAGATGCGATAAATCTTTGTTAAATATTACTATTGTTAATGTAAAATTAACATTGATATGTTAAAGGACATGCAGTGAAAGAAATGTGCAATATGTTACGTGTTTATAAAATTATGTTAGAAACGTTGGTCATGGTTAGCTTTATTGGAGAATTTTGTTAATGTTAGCTGTTTATATATATAAATATTAAATTCTATATATATATATATAATATATATATATAGATATATATATATATATATATATAAATATAATTAATAATATAATATATAATATATATATATATATATAATATATATATAATAGTAATACACCATGTCTCTTAAGTGTTACAAATTAAATATATTTATTTAGTGCCTAAGTTTTTGTTTTAAAAAGTTTTCTAGAAAAAAAGGGACATGTGAAAATACAAATGTATTATTGATTGAACGAAAAATAGGTAGTGACCATATATTTTTTATTAATAGTATGTAACTGGAAAGCAGTTAAATGCAGTAAAACAATGACGGGGGGTGGGGGGTGGGGGGTGGGGCCCCTGGAGGCTGTTTGCTGTAGTGTTTCTGCTTTATTGCTTTATGGTCCTTAAAATCATGTTTTTCGTGGAAATTTAACAACTTTTTTCTAGAGAACAATGTTTTTAAAAACTGTTTTTTCCAAAAAATAAAAATATTTTTCATCAAAAGAAAATGTTTTTCGGAAAAAACAAAAATGTTTTTCACTAAATTTTCTAAATTCATTTAAATATTACATTTGTATTTAATACATGAAAAATATTAATCTTATCCTTCGACATGAAAAATTTAACTTTAACTTAACTTATCTCCAACTTAACTTTAACTCTAACTTCTAACTTTACCTGTGGTAAGGAAACAGCTTTCTATAAATAAAATACCTCAGTTTGAAATAAAAATGTAAGACTATGTGTATACGACCTCTAGCTAAACATACACATACACACATACACATATACACATGCATACACATACACATACACATACCTTTATATAGGGACTTGATATATCATACATTAAACAAGTCGAGTGCAAGTTTTGACTTGAATATCTCAGTTGTACAACATATGTATACCATTGTGTATGGCTAGAGAGAACCACTTAAGTTCTCTGTGTTAAGTTTTATATATATTTGTACAACATAGGGCTGCTGCTACATATAATTATGCAACATGGGGCTGTTGATAGAGCGTAAGTCTATGTATTATTAACTTATATCCTTTTAAAATTTCATTTAAAAGGGTAAAAACCACCATTTTGGGTTCGGCTCCCATCTCAATTGGGGTCCCTAGACATCTTTTTAGTCTAATGAGAAATAGGATTTTTTTTTTTTTTTTTTTTTTTTAAATTTTTTTTTTTAATTTTTTTTTTTTTTTTTTTTTTTTTTTTTTTTTTTTTTTTTTTTTTTTTTTTTTTTTTTTTAAATTTCATAATTCAGCATCACTAAAAACGATGTAAACACACTAATATATGGTGACCAAAGCACATATTTACTAACTTCGCACCGCAACCGACCCGCACCGGGTGCCGATTACCGATAACTCCAATTGATTCATTTGTTCGTATCTTGCGAACTTTCTATTCCTTTCTTCATCTTTTCTCTGCCTGTACTCTGTAATTTTCTTTTTTTTTCCCGCTGAAGGATCCACTCAAAAGGGGTTCCCTCGAACTCTTGGGGTTGCGAAACCAAAAATTCGGATCTATTGTTCTTTATTTTTAGGACATAATATTATCATATACAATACAAATATGAAAATCTAAATTTATAGAAATTCATTAAAAGATATAGCTTTTAAATAGAATATATATATATATATAATATATATATATATATATATATATATATATATATATATAACACGTCTCATTACTCAATATAGCTGGAGCCAGAAATCCAGTCTGACTCCGCCATCACAAACTCCGGCTCCGGCTTCATAGGCTCCGTCATATCGAGACTTCTTCTTCTTCTCCTTTCTACTTCTTTCTTCTTCTTCTTCTTCTTCTTCTTCTTCTTCTTCTTCTCTCTGTCTACTCTTATTTTCTTCTTCTTCTTCTTACTTTTTGTCCTCCTCCTTTTTTTCCAGTAACAAAGATGAATGCATTCAAAGCTGAGGCATCAAAGATCAGTCATCAAAGCTGAGTGTATCAAGTTGAGGCAATACAAAGCTGAGGCCAAATCAATAGTTGAGGGCATCAAAATATTGATGTGTGTGTGTTGTGTGTGGAGTGTAGGTGTAAGTGTCTATGGTAAGTGTAACGTGCCTTATGGAGTGTAAGTGTCTAATGGTGGGTGTAAGTGTCTGATGGGGTGTGTGTATGTGGGTATAAGTGTCATGTGTGTGTGTGTGTGTAATGTACAGTGTAGGTATATGTGTGAGCTTAAGTGTCTATGGGTGGGTGTTGTGTGTGTATAAGTAGCCTATCGGGTGTGCGGTGTGTGTATAAGTAGCCTAGCGGGTGTGCGTGTGTGTGTTGTGGTGTGTGTGTGTGTGTGTGTGTGTGTGTGTATAAGTACCTAGTGTGTGTGTGGTTTGTGTGTGTGTGTGGTGTTGGTGTGTTGTGTGTGTGTGTAGGTTGTAGGTGTGAGGTTAAGGGGGGTTAGAACAGTAACATACAGGGACTTAAGTTAGGGGGCAGATACCCTACATGACCTCATGTTAGGAACAGTTCCCTACAACAGCTACTGCGTCAGATACCTACATGTGGCTTGACTAATCTACCTAATCCCTCATGACTTTTATGAAAGGCAATTATCAGACCTTGAATAACGGTTCAAGGTCGAACACATCAAAGGCCACCGGAATATCAAGGCCACATCAAATAAAGTGGGACTAAGACCTAAAGGCGGGGGTTATCGAGAAGGAAGAACCATCCTAACACTTCTAATACTACACAATCGAATCCTCATGACCCCTCAAAACATAGGG
Organism: Trachelipus rathkii; assembly: GCA_015478945.1. NCBI lineage: Eukaryota > Metazoa > Arthropoda > Malacostraca > Isopoda > Trachelipodidae > Trachelipus > Trachelipus rathkii. The sequence goes on from JABUQX010019027.1 coordinate 28,318, forward strand.
GTAAGAAGCACTGAATATTAGATGGTATTTCTATGACGTAGGACATGTTCAACATCTTAGAAACATCAATAATAATGCCTACCCAATGGTTAATAAAGTACGTAGACTCATTGGTATATATTAGAAGGTGTTAGGATGGCCTTCTTACATTAGTAACCCACCCTTTTCTGCATATCTAGCAATGGAATGTCCTACGTCAAGATACATCTAAATGTGTCTACCCCTGATGTTATTGGAGGTATGAGGATCGATTGGGTTGTGTATTAGATTGTTAGGAATGGTCCTCCTTCTACGATGTAACCCCCCTTTTCGGTCGCCTTAGTCCCCTTTTGATGTTTTGGCCTTGATTTTTCGGGTTTTGGCCTTGATATTTCGGACTTGATTACCGTAAGTCAAGAGTCTGAAAATTCGAACGGGATAAAGGCCTTTCAGAAACGATGTCTTTCAAAAAAGTTCATGAGGGATTTAGGTGAGGATTAAGTCAAGCACGATATGTTCAGGTATTGACGCAGCTACCTGTTGTAGGAACTGTCCTAACATGGGGTCATGTAGGTATCTGCCCCTAACTTAAGTCCCTGTATGTTACTGTTCTAACCTCACACCTACACCTACACCAACACACACACACAAACACACATAACCACACCACACAAAACACATCACCGCTAGCTACTTATACACCACACACACACACACACACACAGCACACGACACACACGCACACCGCGCTAGGCTACTTAATACACACACGCAACACCCGATAGCTACTTATACACACATACACCCACCCATAGACACTAACCGCTCACACATATACCTACACCTACACTTACACACACAACACACTATGACACTTATACCCACATACACACACCCATAGACACTTTCACCCACCCATAGACACTTACACTCACGCATAGACACTCACTCACCTACATAGACACTCGCCTTACCCAACCTACACTCCAAACCAAAAACCACCACACACCACATAAGAATACACACAGTCCAATATTTTGATGCCTCAACTTTGATGCACTCAGCTTTGATGCGCCTCAAACTGTTGTATACCGTCAGCTTTGAGTGACTGGACTTTGATGCCCTCTTCCGCCTTTTTTTTTCATAAACAAAGATGATTCATATATCATAAT
>JABUQX010019028.1:0-17500 GCA_015478945.1 Trachelipus rathkii
CATGCCTTCTGATTACTAAAGAAAAACCACAAAACAAAAACCAAGAAAAAAACACACAAAATAAATAGAAGAACAAAGAACCACGCACAATAATAAATCAATCAGAGAATATCACTCAAGGAAGAAAAGTGACTGTCTACAGAGCAAAGACGAATAATATAAAAATTTTATCTAATTTATTAATTTTGAGATTATAGTCCTTCTACATGCTATTTCTTTCACAACTGCTCCAAGTTTCGAATGGATATTCATCTAGTCAGAACATTATGGTAAAACACTTCCTATGTATTTAATTTGATTAGGAATTTCACCTTTCATCATTTGTAAAGTTGAAGATTCCTTGTGGTCAGCAATTCATTTTCGAGGTGATTCATCATCTAAAGAACGTTTGATCCTTTTCGGCAATTTCTTTAATCGGTTCTAGTGACCTGCTACCCACTTATAACTACTAGAAGAAAAATAAGTTTTTCAAAAAATAAAGGACACGTAATTAGACTAACCAATGTTCCCCACTTCTATACATTATGATAAACTTCCCTTTTACCTGGTATTAGACGCATTTCTTTCTGAATACACTCTGTAAGTTTGATTATGGGCAATCACCCGAGTATTAATCTTCTGAATTTCCACGTGAACGAAACTGTGTCTGGAGTTACTCACTTGCGAAGATTCTAAAATTGGACTCTCTGGAACACCCCGATACCCATTCCCTTTTAGTATGAAGGAGAGAGATTTCACAATCACCAAAGAAGCATCATAACTATTCCGATGTCAAACATCTTCGTCATAATTATCTACGGTTAAAACATATAACAAACCTTTGAAAAAAATACTACAGTTACAAGCGTTTAATAACAAAAAGTTCAATCTAAACATGAAAGTTAGTTATAAAAGGTCTATTATACTGCCTTCTCCATTGGATTTATTAAATTAAGTTGAATTGAAATGTGGCCTATGATTTAACTGTGAATATTCTATATTGGGTTTACATATCAATTATATATATTTATAGAAGATTATATTTAACTTTTTTGATTACTCTTTATTATGTATTTAATTATGTTTGAATGATTATTTGTTTATTAATAATTATAACGGATAATACATCAAATATTTTTAGTTTAAAACTTATTATTTAATTTTCTGAATAAATAATATTAAGTACTAATACATATAATTTAGTATATTTTATATGTTATATTCATAATATACTATGTATATATTATATCATTTGCATTACAATTAAATGCAAAAGGAAACAATTAAGGATTTTGAAATATATTCTTTACTAAAATTGCATGTATACTAATTTTTATTGTGCCTTCATATATAATTTTGATGATGTTTATATTTATTTACTTATGTCTTCAAGAAAACATAAATATTAAATATAAAATTGATGCCTAATTGTATTAGAAAAGTACTATTTTAATTTTAATTGATATATTTAGTTAATTATTTATTATCTTATATATTATTATATAATTAAACACTATATAATTTTTCTCACTTATACTCGAGTGTATTATGCGCAGGATAAATTAATGTAGCTAATACTTCCACCATTATATAACTATTGTAAAAATTTTAATTTTGTTCGTACTTAATGCCTAAGATTGCGCGCGAAGCAAATTATTAGCATAAAGATTAGCGGAAGAAGTATATATATTATATATAATAGTTATATATAAACTACCGTGATCATTATTATTGAGATATAACTACTTTATAACCAGTCAGTCAGATTATGTCTATAATTATATACAAATATTTATAGTAAATCAAAGAAAAATATATATCTATCACACTACTTCAATGAATATCTATTTCTCATGAATAATTCATCTCACCGTACCAAGTGATAAGTCAGATATAACTTCATAAGGTAAATAGGCTGCGACTAGTAGAAATATTTTCCGATCTAAACATTTTGTTTCCGTGCCGAGCATATAAAGTACGAAGAGCTGACGGCATAGTGTTCGTGAGAAAAATACGTCACACTGGAAAAGTGATCTGCGTAGACTATATGCAATATTTCGCTAGTACTGCAAGGATTTTTTTTTCAAGTACTGAAGTCGTACTTATGTAACCACACATTTTATAATGGTAATGAGAATATTTACATTATCTATGAAATAAAAACAATACGATTATTATAAAATGATTTCTAAATTACCGCTCCTCTGTACTGAGCTAGTGTCGAGGACGATTCATAGAGCTCCAACTTCTCGGGCAGAAGACTCACACAACTTAGCAAGAACTGTACTCAGCTCGCTTAGATTACATAGGGGTACTATATATGACTCTACACGGCAGTTTTAAGTTAAAAGGTTGGTAATTATATTTTAGTTATTTAACTCAGAATAGAAATCAAAAAAATTAAGAAATATTACTTTGAAATTACGCGCTAGAAACATCAGATATGATCTATTATTATGAGATGAAGTTGCATCCTGAGGTGAAATATCTAATTTAAATTTAGAGTCAACACAAATGCTTATGTTTATTCACGTTTGATAAAGGGTTATGAAGGTAGAAAACCCTACTCATAGAGTGTTATAATAACTCGAATAGAATACTGAGCCATCGGGGGGTAAAAAACCCCCTTAGGTAACTAAAATGATGGATTCGTATGAGGGGTTGGATTTCAGCGGGAGAAAGTAGTACTTTTTATCATAGGTTAGACGTATATGCTTTACCCGGGATTCAATATAAGTTTCGGGGGCCAAAGGATAAGGCAAAGATGACCTGGCCCTAAAACTGACAAGGTAGCCGAAATTCCACTACCTGTAGAAGATTAGGCTGTAGAGATTTATAGTCTCTACTAGATTATATTAATTATATCATTATATAATTATATAATAAATTTTTAATATTATAGTATATTAATATTTAAATGATATATAAATAATATTATTAATATTATTGATATTATTACATATAAAATATAATATATATATTAATATCATATATATAATATAATACTAATAGGGTAATATATAAATATAAGATATTATTATAGTCATGATTATATAATACTTAAGAGATCAGATATTATCAGTAAAATGAAGAGCTATATATAAATAATATCGGAAGATAATCACATCGGTTGAGAAGAGTATCACGCTTGTATATGTAGTTAGGGTATAAATATACTATATTAAGTATATATCGAGTTGTTAAAAATAAAATGAAATGAAATTTCTTTAAAAAAGTGGCATTCGCAGTTTTTTTTTTCAGTTAAAAAAAATTATTTATTTATTTATTTATTTATTTATTTATTCGTTTATTTTTTATTTATTTATTTATTTATTCGTTTATTTTATTTATTTATTTATTTATTTATTTACTTTTGACTCATTGATAAAGAGGAGAGGAGAGAGAAGGAGGGGAGAGAGATTGAGAGAGAGAGAGAGAGAGAGAGAGAGAGAGAGAGAGAGAGAGAGAGAGAGAGAGAGAGAGGTACACCGTCTCAATTATCAGCGTTACTTTTTTTCTGGAAAACTTTATAACTTTTATATGATAGTGAATCGTATGATTTGTAACCAATTGTCTAAATTATAAAATATCGCTTGGATGTTATAAGTTTATCGTAATTTTTTTTTAAAAAAAAAGAACAAATTGATAGCAAACATGTTTTAGTTAAACTAAAATTTAGAGACCGCATTTCTTTTTTCGAAGTTACTTTTTTTTTAAAAAAAACTTTTTGGAATACCTTTATCCATGATTATTTCTTGAATTATTTTTAAGGTTTTCTACAAATACAGTGTATTTCCTACATCACATGTAAAGTTTTATGAAAATTGGGTCCCTATAGTCTAATTATTACTCACGATAAAAAGAGGAAGAAGAAGAAGAAAAAGAAAAAGAAGAATAAGAAGACGATTAAGAAGAAGGAGAAGAAAGAGAAGAGATCTGGGCGTGGTTACGGTCAAAACGTTTCATTTTCAAGGGCATATTGCGCAATGTTTTTATGTTCACTCCGATGTCCATAATGTATAAATATTACCTCAGAATCCAATACGATTATACTATCTCTTTATATAGGTCGAAGAAACTTGTGAAAAAAGTGAATTGGTGAATAGCTTTTAATATATATATATATATATATATATATATATATATATATATATATATATATATATATATGTTATATATTAAATATATATATATATATATATATATAATATAAATAAAGATAAATATATAATTTATATATATAATATATATATATATATTATATATATATATATATAGAATTGTTAAAATAAAAATTAAAAACTTATTTTATTACATGTATTTTATTTTACTAAAAAAAAAAGGAGAGAGAGGGGAGAGTAGAAGGAGAAAAGGAGAAAGGAAGAGAAGGAAGAAAGAGAAAGGAGAGGAGAGAGAGAGAAGAGAGAGAGAGAGAGAGAGAAACACAGGATCATTTCGCGATTTATTTAGATCTTTTTTTCCATCTCTTAAAAACATTCAGCATAAGTTTATGAAGATTAGGTATATATTCAAATTTATTATATATATATATATATATATATATTATATATTATATATATATATATATATATAGTCTATATATATATATATATATATATATATATATATATATATATATATATATATATATATATATATATATATATATATATATATATATATATATATATATATATAATTAATAATTTTCATATAATAACAATATTACGAGGTTTAAAGTTGATGAGAGGATTCGGAGTTGAATTTCTAGAAAGAGTTTGTACTGAAATCTGAGGACGAGGAGTCGGCATCTGTGTCGGCTCTGGTACGGTGTTGGTGTAGTAAATTGAAATTTGTATAGAAGATGGGGAAAGGAGTCTGAAACTGTAGAGTTTGAGTTAGCTAATTGATTTGTCATGGTTATTTTTTTTAATTTTTTTATTATTATTATTATTATTATTATTATTATTATTATTATTACATTCGAAAAAAAATGAATCCTTCGTAGAAGGAATCAATTTTTGAGCCGACTTCAGCTCAACAGTTAGGTCCTTCTGCGGTTCCATTGACGACGCCGCACCACCCCACACCGCACCGCACAGCATCGCTCCGCACCGATACCATCTCACCGTCTGAAGTTTTATTTTTATTATTATTATTATTATTATTATTATTATTATTATTATTATTATTATTATTATTATTAGGCTCTGGCTACATCTCCGCCTATGGTTCCGATATATATTTACAAGGGTTAGAATTATCGTATTAGGTTAAAATTTGGAGGGGTGTTAGATGGTAAGGTAACCTTGCTGTATACGAAGTTACAACCCTCTGGGTCTCCGAAGGGGTACCCCACCCCCGCTTAAAAATCAAAATGTTCGTAATTGGCTGAAATTTGGTGAGAGGGTTCAGAGTTGAATTTCTAGAAATACTTGGTATGTGAATCTGATGAGTTGGCTCCGGCACCAGTGCTAGGGCCACTGCGGTGCCGAGTTAATAAACATTCGTATAACAACAATGTTGGTGTCCTTATAAGGGTTATCGAGGTCGTAGAGTTCGAATATGATGGTTATAAGACCGTATAGAGTGTTTAGGATCCCACAGAAGGGGATTCTACCCCAAACATTAAAGAACGAAGGGGGTCGTGGCTTATAACTATTGCGTAATGTTATGTTTTCTGAATAACCCTAAAGATGAAAGTGTTGATATCACACCAGGTGAAAGGCCTGAGGCTATAGCCTTAGGTGTAGAATACACGTTTTCCATATCAGCTAAATGGGGGCGGGGCTTATTCAGATTACATAACATTTCTTCACAAGAGTATATTTAATTGGTCACTGAGGGAGGGTGAGCCAGTTATAGACTGTGAGTCTTCTTGTGAACATCTAAGTGTGTATGTAAGGATGATATGGACCGGAATAATAATAATAATAATAATAATAATAATAATAATAATAATAATAATAATAATAATAATAAAATATAATAATAAGAATTAATAATATGTGTTTTCCTTATTACACGATTTGTATGTAAAAAAAAAAAAAAAAAAAAAAAAGCAACAATGAATATCCAATGTCGTTGGTACAAACAGAATGCAGAACTTGATGAAAATGCTTAGTAGTAGTTTTATTAAGTTTTATTTTAATTTTAATTATACTAATAATAATAATAATAATAATAATAATTTTTTTCTTATTACAGATCTTGTGTTGTGAAGATGACAATCCTCAATGTGTTCAACGCTAGCAAAATGCAGAACCAAATAAAATGTTTGCTGTAAGTTTATTTATTTTAATTTAAACTTTATTTTTACAAATTTTATTTATTTTAATTTATTTTATAGATTTTTAAATATTTTTATTTTATTTTGTAATTTAAATTTTTATTTTAATTTTTTACAAATTTTATTTATTATAAAAAGTTAATTTTAATTTTTTGGTTTTTAAATTTTTAGTTTTTTTTTAAATTTTAAGATTCAAATATTTTAATTTTACAAATTTTACTTTATTATAAAAAGTTAATTTTAAATTTTTTATTTTATTATAAAAAGTTATTTTTTAGATTTTATTTTATTTATTTTGGAAATTATTACAGTTCCGTCCTTTGTGTTACATCAATGGATCCAAAGGTGACTGTGGTGCAAGTGGTGCAGATGGTAAAGGTGACGACTCTGGTTCGAATTCTACTTCTAGACCTCTTGGACATGACAGAGTGAATGAAGAGCACAGTTGAGAACAACGGGAAGCTCTGTAGAGGGGAGTAAAGGGAAAGCAATTGTGGCTCGTAAGAAGAAGCAAGCAAAACGACGATTGACTACCCCCAGAACCTCTCAGACCAATATGGCTAATGCTCAATGTGAAGAAACCGTTGCGAACAGTAAAGGAGAAACTGTTGCTGGTCGTAAGAAGAAGTAGCCAAAACGACATTTGAATGTTCCTGGAGCACCTCGTGTCAACTATGTGCCGAAATCTGAAAATGTACGAAAAAGTGTAGCCAGCTTGTGGAGAATGATCAATGGAATCCTGATGCTGCCAGCAACAGGTTCGACAGTAACGAGACCTTCAGTCTTACCTTCCTCTTCCTCGAATCCTACCTCGTAATGCTGAACGGAGATAGCTGATCTGTTAATGGCTAGTGCCTCAGGCCAAACTACGTAACAAGAGGACATGCCATGAACTGGCTCTCCTAGAGGAGTTATAGTGTATTATTATTATTATTATTATTATTATGAGTATTATTTTTATGTAATTCGATTATGCACTAGGAATGATTTGTAAAGTTTATTAATTATTGTATTGATTATTATTTATTGATTGATTATAATCAGATCTATATAAGTATTCAAATTTATTATCTATTTTCACAATACGCTGTACCATGTAACATTTTCTTTTTATAATTGTAAATATCTTGTTCTATACGAAAACTTTTCCAGAATTTACTATTTTAGCGCATTCTTGTTTCTTCTTCTTCTTCTTTCTTCTTCTTCTTCTTCTCTCTTCTTTCTTCTTCCCCTTCTTCTTTCTTCTCCTCTTTTTCTCAACTCCTCTCCTTCTTCTTCTTTATTATATATATATATAATATATATATATATATATGGCTATCTTACTAAAATTATCATTCTAACAATCATTATTTTGCTACTGAAAACTCGAATAGTAGATCCACTGAAGAAGCACACGGACCAGTCTAAAAGTATAGAAATATAAATAGTTATAATAAGTTAAAAAAAAGTAAATATATATTATATTTATAGATATAGTGGCTTATCTATTTACACTCATTGGTTGAGCGTTACTTTACATATCTTATGTTCTGTGTTTTCTTGATCCAGAGAAGACAAACGCAAGAATTGAACGTATTTCACTGCTGATTTCATCGATATGAGAGAGGAGTTGGGTAGGGAAAAAAGTCGTATACCTCGATGTTCATAAGTACCAGATAGAGTAGACGAAATCCCGGGTATTTGTAATAGGGACTTGATTCAGTGAGCATTTAATAGACGTCGTGTTAGATGTCATTAGACATCTAAGAAGATGAGAATTAATTACGACAGTACTGCGGCTCGTTTCACGTTCCACATTAATGCATGGAGCCACGAAACCATTCCGTTGATAGGTGGTTGCACCTTTTTTCAAGAGAAAAATAAGTGACGAGGAAAGATAGTATCTCAATTTATGCAGATAGACTCGAACAGATTCAGTCGGGCGACTCAACCATACATTCTTTGTATCCAGATTTTATTATTGAAGTAAGATTTGAAGAGTGGAAAGACTAGCATAGGTTTCATAATAATCATTCAATGATAGTTCAAGGTGTCAAAGATTTGAGTACCAACTCCATAGTTATTTGCTAGGAAAATCAAGAGATATGAGTAAAAAAAAAAAGCAAATAAAGCGACTACTAAAGTTCATGATTGCTCGGTAGTTTGTGGGTTTTCAAAAGCCATAGCTACTGGCCAATGAGTATATAGGCTAGGTAAAGAAACTATAAAAATATTCGTCTAGCGCTTTTGAAAACGGAGGGAGACAACGATATCGCTTAACAGATGCAATTAGAAGGTATGCTATGACCATAAGTTCAGATAAAATTTGAGGTAAATGCAGAGAGTAATATTCAAAAAGTGACTAGGATTTTTGTGTATGTTGAGGGCGGAAAGAGGGCATTCGCGTGTAATGCATGAGACCTACTGAATGACGGATCCGACGAAAAACCATTAATCAATCGTCGCGTTTTAGTTCTTCGATAGATGTGGCTAAAACATTATTTCTATGTACCTGAAAGGTGTAATAAACCCTTACATTACAAGGACTACCGTAATTACAGAGGTGATATTTTTTGGGTTCTGACGAATGTTACAGGTCTTTGTGAGACTAATATTCAATAACATCATCATGACAAAGAATGTTTGTATTATACTGACAAACAATCGTCCTAATAATGATTGTCCAGGACGCGTGAAATTTGCTTTGATGTCGGGGAACAATTAATGCTATTGCCAGGCAGTAACCGTACTACTTTATAACGAAACTGCTATTGTGTTATTGAAAACATAAGAACATTATGTGGGCTAAAAACATCTATATATTGTCCAAAATGCAATACACTATAAACACCCGATACAACACATCTAGGCAGGAGAAGTATGGCATAATGTTGAGAGAAAGTGCATTGTAATGTCTGTAGGTTATGCAATCAGTAAATCACCCGTTGATGGTAAGCATGAATGTTTATATGAACACCTATTATGTTAAAGAACTAAAAGGTTGGACTATGGCAAAATAGCACACACATGTCTCAATTATGACTCATGACATAGAAATCGATCACCAAGCAATAGACTGCAGCAACTTACGCAGACACTTATTAGACTGAAGAATCAAGGTACGCTTCCAATATACCATAAGCTTGGTGAGAACAGATGATATGTGGTTATATAGAATGCCTAGGTGAAAAAGTAATTGCACGGGTAGATGAACAATGTGAAGAAGTGTATGACAAAACGCACATACCAATAATTTCCAAACTAGAATTATACATAATGCACAGTGATACGGTAATGCATATGCAAGAAAGATGCCCTGTGATCAGACTTCAGTTGCATCTGAGTATTGCTTGCGGGGCTGTTAGCTGAAGTACGGCATAACAGATGCAACGGGTAGAGGGGATGCGTAATCATGGTATAGCGAGTGTATGGGTGCGCATACATGGAGGGCGATTTTGATACACTCACGTTTTGTGTATAATAGAGATTGTTGTATGACAGAAAGGGCGAGACTGCTGTTCGAAAGGTGTCTCTATAAAAAGAGGGCACAAATACATCTAGCACTATAGACGACTCATATTAATAAAAATATTACGTTACCAAGGTTGTATAAAGATAGCAATGTGAATGTAATGCATTGTTGCCTGTAATAGCGAATTACCCAGAAATGTATGGGGTTAACGGTAATAGCTGGAAGAAGGGGGGTTTATTTCCCTATACGTTAGTTTCTTTAACTTCCGGCCCTAGTATGTCTTAGGCGATTATGTAGGTCCTATTCCTTCTCAAGATATGACTGAAAGACCGAATGATGAATAACTGAAAGACTGTTTACATCCCTATTGTACGCTTCGTTTACTAACAAGGATTATGATATTAAGAAGGAATGTATTAAATACTGCGTTCAAGATGTAGATATCTTACGGAAAAGCTTCGAAAGATCTCAGTGAGAGACAGGAATCTATGATTTCCGAGGTGAAACTCGATTTCGAGATATGTTTAAGATTGATTGTTTAGTCCTTTATCACCAAAAGTATTGCTTTATTTATTATTATGCCTTAACGAATTTCACAAACCACATTTTTGAAGAGAATATCAAATCGGCCTCATCTAGGTTGAGGCGAACGATTGAGGCATCAGATGCTGATCAGTATCGTTGAAGACATTATCTTCTTAATGTAGGATCAAATGGCAATAGATGGGTGATGGATGAGCAGAGTAGGGCGATATATTTACTGGAGTAGAGCGTGGAAGTACAAAGAGTAGACGAGCTGCCATTACTCGCAATGGTGGAGAAAATGAGGCTTTAAAATTGTACTGAATAAGCAGCAGCATCCCTGATGGGTATGGCTGCAAGTTCCTGTTTCCAAAATAATACGACCTATCAATGATGCCGGAATTTTATCCAACTAGAAATCTGGTTGTAAGATGAAGCTTTAAAAAAACCAAGCAATGAGAAGCAAGACATGGAAAGCTATGGATACTGGCAAGCTTGAGCGCGCTGGGTACAGGACCTGTTGAGAGAAACGATAGATATATCTGAACTTCCATGGGTAGGGCATGTGCCATGTCATTCAGGGTTTGAAAAGGAAAGGCAACGGCATGATGACGCAACAGCTCTAATATGTACACGATGACATAATGTCAAGGAGAAAGCATATAAAATAGTGGATGTCGAGGGTGGTGAGGGTAATGGGAATCGCGAGTGGGATAACCATGTAAAAAAGACATGCCGAAAGTACGTTTGTCATGACCAAACTAATAGATGAATGATGATAAAATCGGGGAAGAAGACAGGAAGGTTTCGGTCATTATGTCTTAATAGAATTGCGGAACATGATGTGGCGCCCATAGGGTATAACGTCAAATTGTAGGTGAGTGCTGCCCTATATGGGAGAAGAACAGAACACCTTTTTCTACTACTTAGATCACTCCTATCAAATACGCAGTCGGACGCGTGGGAAAACGAAAATTAACGCGCATTGGATTTTAACATGCGGCTGATCCTGTACCCTATTAGGATTTCAGTAACCAAGGCGTTTCCTCAGTATTGGCATACCCACGAAAATTATGTCGGGAATCAACCTTCCATCTACTTGAAGAATTCAAGTAGAGGAGATATAAGGAAAAGTGAATTTTGGGTTAGCTAATGTTTCTGGGGTCCTTCCACCTAATACAGTCTTTGCCAGTTCTACGCAGGCAAGCTACGATGAAAATGACTCGGCGTGTGTCACATGTGCAGACATGTTGCAGAAACGAAAGCAGCGAATACAGTATGTAAACACACAAACTAAGCGACCACAGTGAATTCCGTGGTGTTTATACTACACCCAGAGTTAGAATTAGCATTAAAGAAAGAAAGGATACAAAATCACCAAACTTAACGAGATATGGACATTTACACCTAAGAAGGAATTGTTCACTGTAATTATAATAAAAGAATTCCGGAAGATAAAGACTGAGGCATACAGTTCTACGCAGCAGAATACGCCAGGGTCGATAGTCCCCCATGTTCAAATCAATTTCTAGGAGACTTTGAAAAGGAATCGAGGGGGAGTGAAACTCGATAGAGAAAAGATATGGAAGAATGCTGGAAATATTTAAAATTAATAAGCAAAATAATGCCTAATACAAATGGATTGAAAATTTGCCGAACGTGCTCCACATTGTGAAGATATAGATCTGTGAAATGAGTGCTGAGGTACTGCAAAGTTGTTTGAGCAAGAGCAGTATAGAACAGACAGGATGTCTCCTCTATCGGTAAGGAGGTATATTGTTTCTGTGACAGTATACTCTCTTGCGAGCAAACAACCAGAACAGCTGTTAGATATATGGCTAGCTGCTTTCACTAACCTGCTCATTCTAGAGTGAAACTATATAATCTTCTTGAGGGTTAGGTCAAAGAGTCTTATACTGTGACACAGATAGCTGTGTCTTTGTAACAGGGGAAGGAGAAACTGATCCGGCTGTAGGGAAATTTTTGGGAGATTTAACTGATGAAATAGGAGAGGGCAATAGTGCTGATGCGTTTGTATGTACAGGTCCTAAATCTTACGCCGTACGAATTATAAAAGAGGACGGGTCCATAGATCATATAATAAAAGCTAAAGGGTTAACATTAAACAAAACAACTAGCGAAATAATTAACTTTAACACTATGCTGAAACTGGTTATAAATAACATGGATGATAATGTGGATGATGATGATGAGAATGAACGATTGATAGATGATGAAGAGCATTATTATTATTCTAAACTTAGGGAGGGGGGTGATATCACTGCAATAATAGCTGAGGAAATGAGAACAAGAGGGGGTACAGAGAGTTTGCATGGTAACCCTTATCAATAAAGGATGAAACACAAAACCCATTAGAAATTAAAGATAAAAGATATGGCAACTTTAAAACTCCTACAATGAGCTTAAAGCCGAATAAACACAAGCATAATGAAGATTTCGCAAAGGTCCTTAAAGAGATTGAGGAATGAACTGGTTAATAAGCGCTGTTCTAATAAAAAATCAGCGCGCCTACAATCCATATGGCTTCACAGAGGAATCCCTCTTACACGTCACAGTTAGTGAACACCATTAAAAGCTAAAAAGTGTTAAAAAGACATATTTTCTTCTAAATAAAAAATGTGCTTGACACGTCGAATTAGAAAATAATAGAAATAGAATATTTATAGTAATATATATATTTATTATAATATATAATATATATATATATATATATATACGGTACTATATATATATAATATAATATATATATATATAAGAATTCTATAATACTATGACCACTGGGTAGTATAGTATATATATATATATAATATTTAGGTGTATTACGAGCGGGTTATATTGAATATATTATAGAGAATAATTATATTTTTTTATATGATGTGGTATTTTTAAATGAGTCTTGTTTTAATCAAGAGTCAAGAGAGAGCAATCAATTCTTATATGTCTTGTCCAAATCCTATAGTAGTACAGTATAGATAATAATAATGATTATAATAATAGGGGTAAAATGAATAAAAAATGCGTTTACTCCGAATTGGAGAAGAAGGCCATTCTAGCGTGAGCGTTCAGGGTGTCATCTATATCCCTTACAAATCGATACTCGAAATGGTGACGAATCAAATAGATCAATAGATCAATAGATCAGGAATGGTCATGAGGGTGACCGGATGCTGGCTTTGGATGGTGTCTTGATTTCACTGAATTTACTGATTTAGGTATGTAAAACGTACAATTTTAGTAATAATTTGAACCTTAATCATAGATCAATAGATCGCAAGATGGTACATCGAGAGTCGTGATTTTAGGCTGACTTAGGCTCCGCTTAAGGTTGTATCAATAACGTTTACAATTTATAAAAATTTGACCTTAAATCAATAGATCCGGAACGGACAGGAGGGTTGGATAGTTGGTTGATTTAGTGATTTACTGCTTTCGGGTATGTAAAAAACGTAAATCTAATATTCATAAAATATGTATAATATAATAACTAATAATAATAAATAATGAATGAATAATAATTATGAAAATTGAAGTAGAATATCGATAATGTTTTATATAGCTATTTATTATTTACAAATGATATTGAAATAATAATAATATAATTAATCATATAATAATAATAAAATAATAATAAAATAATACAAAATAATAATAATAAATAATAATAATAATAAATAAATAAATAATAGATAATAAATTCCTCAAAAAATAAATTGAAACAACGTTGGAAAAAGCAAACTCGCTTTTTAGGATTCTTAGAACTAAAACATATTATCTACCGGACCCTGCGTAGGGGTATGCGGACCCAGACGAAGCGGAGCCAGAACCGAGCCGGGGATTCTGTGAGTAGAGCAACCTGGATTCGTCAGGAAGAGGTGTTATCGCTTGCTGCAGAAGGCTAAGACACACTCAAGCAATTGTGAGATTGAGCACTCCTAGACACGATAGTGAGAGAGAGAGCACCGGTAGGTCAAGGAGTATATGAGTGAGAGAGAGAGAGACTAGTCGGCAAGTATCGTAGAGTTAAAAACTCAGAAAGTGTTTCGCTGATAACTTTCTTACGACCGTTCATACTGACAGATAAATGACTAGAGAGAGAGAGTACTGAGTAAATAAAAGTAATAATCAACGCGCGAGCGGAGAATAGTATATGACAATAATAGTAGATTCAATCGAGTAGAGTCTCACGGCGAAGTATTCTCCACGGACGAGATTAACCGTCAACCGCTCGAACCTAAGGAGCCGCGCTCATTATGTATGGCCTAAAACCAATCCACGCCCACATTCAAAACAGGCGCACAAAGACGTAAGCGAATATCGGCGTCCACCCTCGCGGGGTGACCCCCTCTATATGCATCCTACAGACTTGAAATTTACACAGATTCGTCCTTAGAGCGAATAGTCCATACATCAAAAGTAATAGTCTGCAAAGTTGAATATAAAAGAAAATAATCATATAGCAATACTTCAGACTTTTATCACATAAGAGCGCCATGCAGAACGGAGGACCGAGCAGCGGATACAAACTAGCTACTACTTAATATCTACTACTTGCAGAGCAGCGGTACGTAATAGCGTGTTATGTAATGGGGAGTATGGGAGGTGACCAGCAAACGATTCTTCGTGGAGATTCATTACGTTTAGGGTGTAAACTGTGTGCCGGCGAGGAGGCACCCGTCTCGTCCAATGGATACGCTATCATGGTGTGGTAAGTCTAGAATGCTGAATAGTATAGCTGGAGTATTCGAACAGCAGGTGATAATATATATATATATATATATATCATATTATAAATATAAATATATATAGTACTATATATATATATATTAATGTATATATATTATATATATATATATATTATAGTACTATATATATAATATATTATTAATCATATATAATATAATATATAATGATAAAATATATATTATCATATATATTATATATATATATAATATAGGTAATATATATATATATTATATAGGTATTATATACTATAATATATATAATAATATATATATATATAATACACACACTAGTATTCGTGGGGTGTTTGGTATAGTTTCTTCCGTATTTTCTTACTTCTTCATTACTTAGTGTATAGTCATCATTAAAAATAATTGAAAATTAAAATAGTACCGAAAGCATGTTAACACACTTGCGGGCTTTACCATAAAAATACGGGACTAAATCCGGACAATGGGTTTCAAGAAAAGGACTGTCCCGGCTAAATCGGGACGAATGTAATATTATATAATATAGTATATAGTATATTATATATATATACATATAATTAGTATATATATATAAGTATGAGTTGTAGATGGTATTAGAGTGAAGTTTAGTTGATAGTATAGGATGTATTATATATATATAATATATATATAAGTATTATATATAGTACGATATATATATATATATATATACGACTCATTAGCACCTATATATACCTATATATATAAATATATATAGTAATATATAGAGCAATTTGTAATAACTCTGTACTGTGACATTTATTCTGAAAAAAAATGTTTTCGCTAAGTTCAAAAAAATTTCCTAAGTTCAGAAAAGTTAAAGTAAAGTTTTTTAAAAGAAAATTCTTTAGTGGCAAGCTCTGGAATTATGCCAGATGCTTGCCACTAAATAATTTTCTTCTAAAAACTAAACTAACTTTTCTGAACTTTAGAAATTTTTTTGAAACTTAGAATTTTTTTTTCAGAAAAAAGCTCACAATAATAATATATAATAGTATACTATATAGTATATATATACAGAATATATATTTTCGTATGACCCCGTAGTAGTATATTATATTATATAATAATTATATTATCATCATGATATGGATAGGAGCACATGAGTTATATATAATTAGATATAATATGATATAATAAGTATATAATATATATATATAATATATATATATAATATATATTATGTAGTAATATCTAATCGGGACCCGTCCTAGAAATGACGTCAACAGACGAGCCAGCTGGCACTAGGTGGTTCTTGTTTCTAGCCGATATGACTACACATAGTTACACCTAATTTAGTGTCTACCCCTATGTATAAAGGTATCGGGGATCCGAATTGGGTGTATATTAAGAAGGTGCTCGAAATGCTTTCTTCTAGAGTTAAAACCCCGCCCCTTTCTTAGCGTGGATATCTACGTCATAAAATACACTAATTTGGTGTATATCCTATCGTTCATAAGGTACGGGGATTCGATTGGTGCATATTAGGTGCTAGGATGCTTCCTTCTATGAGTTAAGTATCCCCGACCCCTTTTCTAGACACTTCCTAACGCAATGGGTGTATGTTCGCTATCGTCCATTATGAAAACCACACCTAATCTATTTCCTGGTAGCCAACTAAGCGGCCTGTGTGTAGTTCTAACTATAGGCTAAAATCCAGATGGGTAGCGGAGTTCTCTCGGACATTGTAGTTGGCTTGAGCTGAGCTAGTCGATAGAGTCATGAGGAGCTATCGTCGGGGAGCTGCCTTCCGACTATGAGTTAGCACCTGTTCGTGCCGCCCGAACCCCTTGTGTCTCAACAGCTTCCTAGTGCGTGCAAATACCTATGCTGCCGTGGAATTAAGGATCAAGCCGGCGAGTATTGAGTATGGTTTACTATAGGTAAATGTTTTACGAGGTATATGTGATATCGAAAATGCCCGTGGTTTATACTGGAATCAGAAGCACTTCCATACGCATGGTATGTTCATGGGCCACGCGTTCATAAGTTGCGGTACTCCCTACCGGCACGCCTTTATTATTCTAATGCAGACGCGCTATGTTAAGCAAACAAGTGATTTGTGTTAATCTGACGCCTACTGCACACGCGACGCTCGCGTGTTGGCTAGGTCGCATGTTTGGAAGACTGAGTGCCGAGAGTCGGTTTACGACGATATGGTTCAATCCGTACTATTCTGACAGGTTTTAAAGCAACGCAAGCAGACGAAACAGTACTATGGCAGCATATCCTGGCACGGATTACAAATCCGCTGTCCCGCATATCCTATAAGCTTTCCGTGGTGAGCCGCAGGGGAGTGATAGAGCGCGGTGTTCGGACATTGCAACACAAGATGAGGATTACGCCATAGTGGGGCGTGGAGCTATGCGCGAATGGCCCCCACGCGGTCCCTAGGCGACCGCGAGGCGAACCGGTTACCTTTTGTTCATTCCGGTTTCAAATTGAGAACCCCAGAGACCCGGAATATCCTTAGCAAGAAATTGTAAG
>JABUQX010019028.1:25000-27500 GCA_015478945.1 Trachelipus rathkii
AAAAAAAAAAAAAAAAAAAAAAAAAAAAAAAAAACCCAACACTCAATCCCCCACATACAAAAAACAACCTACCACACTCTCGGCACTCATTTCGCAAAGCGTCATAACACACCCATCCACAAATAGGAAATAACCAGAATCCCTTAAGAAATATAAAAACCAACCACAACCAAACAATAGAAATAACACAAATTGATATTAAAAACCCCATAAAGACCCTCAAAAACTCACCAGCAATCGGTCCTGATAACATTTCAAATATCCACATTAAACACTAAGGAAATATCGCACTACCATTTAAAACACATTTACAACAATTCAATCAAATTCCCTTCCTCTGAAAAAGAGCAATTATCGTCCCAAAGTTAAAACCAGGAAAAGACTCCTCAAACTCCTATTCCTATAGCCCAATTTCACTACTATTCACTCTATGTAAACTTCTAAAAAAGCTCATACTGAATAGAATAAAACCACACATCCCCAAACAAAAGTTCCAACATGGTTTCCAACAAAACCACTCAACCTCAACTGCTCTCATAAACACTATATAACCAATAATAGACGGCTTAAATCTAAGATCGACACATAAAACACTACTCATAGCAATGACATAAACAAGGTTTTCGACACAGTCCCCAGACATAATCTAATACACAAAATTATAAAATCAAGTATCCCCACTAATTTAAAGAAATGGTTAACCAACTTCCTATCAGGAAGAACAGCTCAAATACAGAACAATAACAAGAAATCAAGCACAGTAAGCATTAAAAACGGTGTACCCCAAGAAGCAATACTATCTCCTATTCACAGCAGATCTCCCACAACATAAACAAACCACACAAACATAACAACTTACACCGATGACATCACCATAGCTACCACACACCAGAATCTGAAAACAACAGCAACCTTCCTAACTCAACAATACAAAAACCAATTACAAACTTGGTTAACGGACAATAGAATGTCTGCTTCACCAAACAAGTTCTCTATCACACTAATCACAACAGATCGTCAACTCAGAACTACCAATCCCCAAATCCTCATAAATAACATAGCTATCCCACTAAACAAAACACCCAAAAATATTAGGAGCAACACTGGACACACACACTTGGCTTTCACAAAAACACATATAAAACATTACATCATCAGCAAACAGGAAACTAAAATACTCTAAGAACCATAGCAGGCATTGACATCAGAAAAAACGAAGAGATATCCATCACCATTATATAAATGTGGTGCCCTGTCCGTGTTTGGGGGGTTGCGTCGAGGTGGCGACGCAGATGTCGTTGAGATACTGCTAGTGAGTTGTGCTTACTGGCTCTTATCATGACGCTTAGGTACGACTTGAACTGTTAGCTTTCTAGCCGGTATGGGCATCCAATATTAACCACAGTGGTGAGACGATTTTGTGTTGAGAAAATGCTCGCAACATACGCCAGATATATTCAGGCAACTCAGAATAATATCACAGGATGTACACTTACACGAGGAAACAAAGATGCTACCTATAGACAAACACCTAGAAAAGAAAGGCAACCCAATTTTACCTAAAACAGAGCACCTGCTTGAGCTGCAGTACTACCCCTGCCGTGCACGTTCCACTCTTTAATCCCTCTCACCGCAGACTAAAACAACCTTCATCTTCCCCGGCCTTATTATGGCAAACAAATCCTCAAGAAACATTCACAACCACCTGACAAACAAAAACACCTCATACAAACCAAACAAATAACCTACTCAAACAACTAGATGATGAGTTGATAGACAACTATCTAAGAAATGACAACCACTTAATATGATCCCCGTCACCGCAAAATAATTGCACCCGAATTTTACACACTTTCGCTTAATAACCGCTTGCAGTTATTCTTTAGGTCCCAATAAGAGTTGCGGTCTCACATGTCCCAATACTTGCAATACTCAACACAAATACGATATTCAAGCATGTAACAAAACTACCGATCAACTATTCTGCATGAAATGTAACCAGGCACCGAAAACTTGTGTATCACCTTCCTCCTAGTGTGTCCGTTATTAGTACTTTCACATGCTCAGAAGCAACCTGGAAGTCTTGAGCCTGTAAGACATGCTAGTGTGGATGCGCGCAGAGAGGCGGCGGGCGGGGTACATTTAGTGGAAGGTGTGGCCATTGTGGTTCTCTCTTGAGGGTGGTCAGGGGGGGGGGTGCGACAAAGGTTAATGGTGGTGGTGTGTGCGGTAGTGTGGCTGTAGGGTGTTCCTGTTTCCTCGGTCGTGGTGTGGCATGAGGGAGAGTGGTGTATTTTGGTTTGGTGTGTGTGTCTCTGAGGTCAGGTGTGCATTCTTCCTGCGCGCGACTTTGGTGTGCGTCGTGGTCGCAGTGGCTAGTCAGCGCTCAGCGCCTCGGCTGTTTGCTGTCATATACGTAGGGTGATGGTTACGGCGGTATTGACGCGGTCTTGTGTGTGTGGGTGTGTGTGGTGTGTGTGTGTACGGTGGTGTGGGTGTG
>JABUQX010019028.1:30000-61003 GCA_015478945.1 Trachelipus rathkii
TATTATATATCATTATATATATATATATATATTATATATATTATATATATAATATATATTATATTATATATATAACGCCTCGTGCGCAGGACGGTTGAGTCACCGCCTCTCCTACGAGAGGACGCTGGTTCAAATCCTCCGCGAAGCAGTTGTTTTATCTTACTGGGGGCAAGAATTAAAACTTTGACTGCTAACACGTTGGTGGCGCTGGTTTGGGGGGATAGCCGGCCTTAAGTTCGATTTCCTGTGGTCCCACCGTGTTACCCCCTGCATAGGGGATAAAGCACATGTTAAAGGTAGTTTTTTTTTTTTTTTATATATATATATATTACTCTATATATATATAACTATATATATACTATATATATTATATTATATTATATTATATATATTATATTATATATATATATATATATATATATTGTGGTAAAAGGTAAGAGGTCTACATACTTGGCTAGAAACTAATTCGTTAACCAAATTAATGGTCGACATGACCCAATATACTAGATTTGAATGTATACAAGTCGAAGGAAATGGAGAATATTATACTAGTGTTCCAGAAATTACCAGTGGATAAAATGTAAGAATAAGCTAAGCGGTTAAGTCTGAGGTCAGAGATCTGGAGAGAATGGATGAGACTATAGAGACTAGAGAGAAGAGTGGTTTTTAGCTCTCCACAAAGGATGATTTATACGACAAGAGAGTTCAGAAAGAAGTGTCCATTGCAATAGAGATAGTATTACAAATTGGAGAGTTAGTGAGTGCAGGAGAGCTGATAAGTCCCTAAGCCCTGGCCTCCACTTTATCAAGGAGAGAAGTATGTGTGTGGAACAACTACTGATAGGTGATGCATACTCCAAACAAGGATGAACAAAGCCTCTATACAGAGGGAATGTGATCCTTCCAAGAATGATCGGGGGGGGGGGGGGGGGGGAAAGCCAAGAATATTAAGAACAGAAAGAGGTTTGAATTTTGTTTTCAAAGATGCTCCAGTTTGAAAATTATATAGAGTAGATAGATGAAGGAATTAGGTTTTGGAGGTATTGAAAACAAACATGTTTCCTTTGCCCCAACTACAGTAGGTAGAGATACGAGAAAGATCATAGGTCAGTCACTACAAGGTCACACTCCTAACATTAACTATTTTTTTGTTGTCTATTGAATCGGTTGTCTTTCAAGATTGAAAAGTGTATTCAAGTGTAGAGTCATCGGCATAAGAGTGGATACGAGACGAATTGACAGATAGATCATTAATGAAAAGTAGAAAAAAAAAAAGTTGGTAATAAGAACGGAACCTTGGGGAACAATACTAATGAAAGTGGCAGAATGAACGGTGAATGTCTACAACAGCAGCTACATAACTTCCACAAAGGAAATCGGAGAGAAGTCTAGATACCGAAAGAAGGAAGTTTAGAGATCAAAGCTGTCAAATTCCATCAAAAGAACCAAGAGTCAGAGGGAAAGGATAGAACATCACGAGTCGAACATTGAATACGGAAGCCATGCTGGTGATCTAAGATTAGATTCGAAAACTGTAGAGAATGGAGGTTAAATGCGATAAAATGATACACAGGTCGTACGAGCACACACACACACACACTTCCAGCAAGAGAGAAAAGTTGAAGTTGATAAGTACAGACGAAATAGTTTATCATGGACAGGTGCAAGATCAGAAGTACAAGTTTTGAGGACCACAGAAGGAATACCGCTAGAGCCATACACCTTCGCAGATTAGCAGAGAAATAGGCAATGATGTGGGAAACCGTCAAGAGAAATAACTATTGAGAACTTATTAAAATGTTACAGAAATAATGCTATAGATAAAAGTATTCACATCCGTGTGGAAAACTTAATAGATGTCACAACGCTTACCAAAATATCAACTAAGTATCACAACAAAGGAAGAAAGTGTTTGAGAAGAAAAGATTAATGACCGTAGAAACTTAATTACTTGATAATTAAACTAAAATACTTTTAACATTATAGTGAAATAAATACTTAAAATTTCATATATGCACATTACCTCCTCCTCAACATTATTTGAATGAGAATTTGCAGACCCATTTTGTGTAATCATTCGCGGAAGAATGTTAAGGTTGATAGGCTGACTGCTACTCTCATCCATTATTATAACATCAGACGTTAAATTATTACTATTAGTGTTATTAGGACCATCATCTGGAGAATTAGGTGCCATTGCATTACTCATCGACACAGTAGTAACCTGTAAAAATAATCATATCAAAACCAAAAAACACAAAAAGTAAGAACATTACGTTTACAAAGATTTTAAAAGCCTGACAGAGAGAAAAATAATGTTCAATAGGGTATTAAAATATACTAAAAATATTGACATTAAAAAATTACCAATTTCTTAGATTCCTTAGAAATATAATCTAACCTGAGAATGACTATGAGCAGGAGGTGGCTGTATACTATGATCACTCGACTGTTGATTCAAACCAGACACCATTATTCGTATAGGCTGATTATTCTGATCACTGAGAACAGCAGGAACTCCATCTGCTGAAATTATAAGCTGCCCTAATTGTGCAGAAGATACAGGTCCTTGAAGAATCTAAACAAAAATAAATCAAAAATGGTCAGGTTTCGTGACCGATGTTAGTTACAGCTTAGTTGCTTTTATTAT
The DNA here is from genome assembly GCA_015478945.1 of Trachelipus rathkii. NCBI lineage: Eukaryota > Metazoa > Arthropoda > Malacostraca > Isopoda > Trachelipodidae > Trachelipus > Trachelipus rathkii. The sequence goes on from JABUQX010019028.1 coordinate 32,651, forward strand.
GCGATATAGATGTGCTGCCATTATAAGCTGCCCTAATTGTGCAGAAGATACAGGTCCTTGAAGAATCTAAACAAAAATAATAAAAATAGTCAATTGTGGAAGCATTTACCAAACATTTACAGACAGAAAAAATTATACGAAGCAATCTTTCAATTTAAAAAAACAAAAATGAAGGGGAAAGAATATATATGTGATGAACATTAAAAGTGAGGCTGGATCACTTTTAGTGTCATGTGATATCCCGTAAAATATTAAAGTAAATACAATTAAAGAACATTTAAAATAAATTCAAACATAAGAAATAAGCTAAAGAATAAAGTGTTACGGTTCCACAGTAAAATATTCTTTAAAGATCTGGAGGAATCTTTAAGCAAAATATCCCACAAATGAAGATCTTTAAATCCAGCTTAAGCAGTCTTTTAAACTCGTAGCGGCGATGATAAAGATATTAAAGAGATAATGATAATAAAGAGATTTACTCAAATTCAAGAGGTTTTCTGAAAATCTTAAGATATAAGGACCAGATCTACACTTTGTTATTCTTTCAAGATAAATAATATTTTTAGAATTTTCACTTTTAAATTTTAACTTTTAAAATTTCTTGTACTTTAAAAGTACTTTACTTCATCAAAGTACATTACGCTCAAAGCAAATTAAAAAAAAACAAAAAATTGAACTTGAAATTAGAAGTATTGTACCCAGGTGATATACTATTATATATATATTATATTTTTATAACCTGATTGCTAAACAATTTAATCTAATCTAATATATATATTATTGTATATTATATATATATTATATCATAATTATTATTATTATATATATATATATAAATATATATAATATATATATATTATACGTATATATATAATATAAAGAGAGAGAGAGGACGAAGGAGAGAGGAGAAGAGAGAGAGAGAAGACGAAGAAGAGAAAGATAGAAGAGAGAAGAGAGAAGATCAGCTAGTCCGACATTGAGACTTCAGAAGAGCGACACCACCTCACACGCATAGAGCACCAGGAAGAGAAGAAGAGAAGACAGAGATACAAACTGAGAAGAAGAGATAGAGAAGAAGAGACGAGAGAGAGAGAGAGTGAGAGAGAGAGAAGAAGAGAGAGAAGAGATGAGAGAGAGAGAGACGATAGAGAGAGAGAGAGATGAGACGAGGGAGAGAGAGAGAGAGAGGAGAGAGAGAGAGAGAGAGAGAGGAGAGAGAGAAGAGACGAAGAGAGAGAGAGAGAGAGAGACGAGAGGAGAAGAGAGAAACGAGAACTTATTGCGAGAGAAGAAGGAGAGAGAAGAGAGAGACGAGAGACGAGAGAGACGAGAGAGAGGAGGGAGAGATGAGACGAGAGAGAGACGAGAGAGAGGAGAGAGGAGAGGAGAGGAGAGAGAGAGACGAGAGAGAGAGAGAGAGAGAGAGAGAAGAGAAGAGAGGGAGAGACGAGAGAGACGAGAGAGAGAAGAGGAAGAGCGAGAGAGAGAGGCGAGAGAGAGAGAGAGGAGAGACGAGAGAGAGAGAGAGAGAGAGAGAGAGAGAGAGATAAAATGAGGAATGAATATATTAGAGGTGTGTGGTTTGAAGAAACGTGGGTAATGAAATTTAAGGCGATAAATGAAGCTACCGTTGAAGATGTGAAAGGATCGGATGATAGTCATTTGGTTAAGCTGTGTATAGGACATCTGTGGTGAGTGCTAGCTGGGAATCGACGCGGCGGGCGAGACCAAGAAAAAGTGGATCGAGTCAGTAAAGGAATATCTGGAGGAAAGAAATGTGAGTTTGGCAGAAGGCGATAAAGGAAAGGTGCATAATAGGAGTGAAATGGAGAGGTTTTGCTTAGAGGGGGTCATGGTTGTGGCCACTGGGCCAACGGAAGAACCCACATTGACGAGATGCCATGAGTGAGGGTCCGACGGCTGTTCGTGGAGCTTCTTAGGGAGAGATTTCTTTGGATGCGGTGAATTTCTCACTAAGCAGGGTTAAAGGGGGCAGTAAGGCTGGCCTTTCTTTTTGACTTGCGTCATATTCTTCTACTTACTTTTCTGTTTTCCAATGCATTGCTACGCAACCTTCACCCCCAGTTCTTGGGAGGTAACTGGGTGGGGGAGGTTATTTTGGTTTTGGGAATATATATATATATATATATTATATACTATAATAATATATATTATATATTATATAATACTATAATATTATATATATCATATAATATATATATTATTATACTATGTATATATATAACTTATATATATATATATTATATATATATTATATATATATATATATATATTATATATATGATATACTATATATATATATATATATTTTTATATATATATATATATATACTATATAACTATATATAGTATATACTCATATTATATATAGTATATATCTAATCATATATATATACTATTACTAATATATATATATATAATATATATATATAATATTATTATATATCTATATAGTATATATATATATAGTATATATATATATTATATATATTAATATATAATAGCATAAAAAAAACTGCCTAGTTAATAATAAAAATATTAAATGAATTTATTTCACCTGTACTTGTCCCTGAGCATGACTGCTATTCCTGGCAATTATTGTAGCAGCTTGAGATGTTATGAGAGGTGACGACTGACTAACACTTCCAGTACTTCCTCCACTAGAATTACTACTGTTTGAATTCTGATTATTAACAGAACTAATATAAATATGGGTACTTGATGACGAAGTTGTTGGAATAGATGTGGTAGTATTACTGACACTACTGCTAACATTATTGTTATTATTATTATTATTATTCCCCAGTTCTCTTAAGTGAGTGTTTCTATGGCGTTTCATGTCAGATCGAACTCGAAAAGGTTTGCCACAATCTGGGCATGGATAAGGACGTTCGCCTGAAAAAAATTAAAATAATTTAAAATTTGCGATAATGATACATTGGAGGTGAAGAAAATGTCACAATCGCCTTACTTAAATTTATTAAATATTTCTAGGGTCTCAGCAACAAGTGTTATCACATTGTTTGCACCTAATTCAAAGGTATAAATAAATAGATACAGAAAGGCTATTAGATTTTTTGATTAATCTAATCAAATGCTGGCAATCTGGTCAACTAACTCAATTCGTCCCCATTATAATCAACTAATAATAAGTTTCAGAGAATGTTTCGAAAACCACAAATACTATTCAAAACCATTTCATTCATCCATATCTACACCTTTGATACATATAGGATTTGTCCACGGAGTTGCCTCAATTTTAATTTACCCCTTTACCCCCACTACTTTCTACCCCTCAATTACGGACTTACTTTCCGCATGCATTTCATTTACATACAGGTGCCCATAATATCTCGGTATCTTTTGCCGTTTTTTTTTACCCCAGACTGCACTCTGAACTCAATATTTCCTAATCCTACAATTCTCTTAAATCCACAAATATCTTGCAAGCATATGAACCCCAAAACCTCAATATTCATTCTCATCTGGTATTTAATGACAATGCTTCACATTCAAATAGAACAATAGGCCCAAATATTCCACAAATAAATTTAACATCCTCATATCATATTTCTCAAAGACTAGTTACCAAGCTTTATCCTGCAATTCCTGTTATCAATTACCATCCCTAGGTACTTAAGAACTGCTTTCTTATAGCATTTTTGCCTCCCGCCAAAAATTATTCTCTCCCAGTTTTACCTTCATATGTTACCATTGTCGCCCCTTAATGATACACTTTTCTTTCTTCATCTTACTTATCATAGTTTGGGAGTGATGCGCACCATACTCCAGAAACAGAATAGTAAAGTAGAATAACTTGAAGTTGAAAAGATAGCCCTCTCACTCCACCCATACCCTTAAGTGGCAGACAAAAAATCTACCCTAGAGCTTCCCAACACTGTGACAGACCCCTCCCCCCTGTGGCATTTTGTCAATTTCAGGATTCATCCCCTGGGCTAAATTCACAACCATGCCCCCTCACAAAACCACGCCATTCACTACTATCACGCGTCATTTTTCTAGCTTCTGCTAAATCCACGTTACTTTTGCTCAGACTCTCTTTTAAGGACTCGATCCATTTTTCCTTTGGTCTCCCAGCTGGTCAATTTCCAACAAACTAACCTCTATACATCTGCTTAACCAACCGACTATCATCCATCCTTTCCATATGACCAAACCATCTTAATACCCTCTCGTTTATTCTCTCATTTACGCCCATCACGCCACACAACTCCCTAACACGCTCATTCTATTAATTCTTCTCACACCTAACACGCCCCTAAGATTATCCATCTGAACATACTGTACCCTAGATCTATACCTCTTATTTCATATCATATTTTTCCTAGTATACATTAACACCGATAACAACATACCCTCATGCAGAAGGATAGCGAACTCGAAACTTAGCACTGTTGCATTCACCAAAGATTTAATTCACCAGTCCACCTTCATACCACTCACAAGTCACAACTTTCCCACTACATTCCATCATCCATTCCCTTTTCATCTAACAATTTAAATATTTGAACTCTCATACTTGTTCCAGTTGCTTACAATCTAACATGATTTTACTACACACTGCGGACATTCCTCACTCACCCACCATCACTTTACTTCTTTTCTACATTTACTTTCAATGACGAGGTTTTGGGGGGGGGGGGGGGGGTATGGTGGTTGCCCTGGCCCAAGGGATGAAGTAGATTAAGTATGTAATCAGCTGTTTGAAGGGAAAGAATGAGAGTTTGATTCAAGTGGTGTATTGTAAGAGTGAATGGCGTAGTTCTGTGAGAGGGCATGGTTTATGGGCCTAGCTCAGGAGATGGACCCTGAAACTGAAGAGATACAACACTGGGGATTTGTCGTGGTGGATGAAGCTCTAGGGTGGATTTTTCGGCTGCGACGGTAACGCACTTAGGTGTGTGAGTAGTTGATAGGGGGGAGGGGTTTTTCTTGGTGAACTAATGACATGTTGTTCTACTCAACTGTTCTATTTCCAGTGCAAGTTTGCGCATTCCATCCCGAGCTAGTATATATGGGGGAACCGTGGGAAGGCTGATATATATATATATTATATTATATATATAATTATTTTATATATAATTTTTTTTGGCCGTTGTCTTGGTCTACTCGATCTTTCGTTGTTGATTGTTGTATATATATATAATATATATATCTATATATATATACCGTATATATATATAGTATTTATATATATGATATATATATATATAATATATTATATATATATATTATATATATATATATATATAATATATATATATATTATATATATATATATATATATATATATATATATATATAATATATATATATATATATATAATTACCTGTATGATATACGTTTATGATTTTGTAAATAAGAAGAAGCTCTAAAAGATTTTTGACAATATTCACATTTATATTTTTTCTCTCCTGTGTGAATTCTTCTATGTACAACAAGACAATACTTTCTTTTGAAATCTTTACCACAAAATTCACACTGGAACTGTCTAATAAATAAATAAATAAATATATATTATACTATATATATATATATATAAGATAATAGTATACTATATTATATATATATATTATATATATATATCTATATATTATCTATATATTATATATATATATATATATATATATATTATATATATTATATATATATTATATATCTATATATTATATATACCAAGGGAATAGGAACTCTTCTGGAAGGAAGCGCGAAAGGTTAAGAATGAGAATAAGGGAAACCTGCTTAGAATAATGAATAGGGATGGTGCTTTTGTAAACTGATGAAATGGATGTGGAGGGGAGTGTGGAAAAGAACACTTCGAAAAATCTGTATAATATTGGCGGGCATTGAAGAGGTGATAGTGAATGTGTGTGGGTTTGACTGTGCAAGAAGGAATGGTGCAAGAAGGGGATGAGGTCATTAGGCAAGGAGGAGGTAAATGGTAAATCTGCAGGTTAGATGAAATTACTGGTCAAATGAACAGAACGGAGGCGAGATGGTGATTTGATTGGATTGGAAGTTGTGTATAAAGCGTTTATGGAGGGTATAGTTTCCGAGGGATTTGAGGAGAGCATAATTAGTAACCCTTATATAGCTAGTAAGGGAGTATAAGGGGACTGTAAAATTATAGGGGAATTAGTTTATTTGAGTGTTTGTAGGGAAGATATATGCTGGTATTTTGGTCGAAGAGTGCAGCGAGTGACTGATGGACTGATTGTTGGAAGAACAGGGTGCGTTTAGGAGTGGTGAGGATGTGTGGGATCAATATCTTTACATTGAACAAATGATTGAGAAAATGAGAAAGAAGAATAATTGTATTTAGGTTTCTATGATTGAACAGGCGTATGATGGTATTAATAGGGAAGCTCTATGGCAGGTGATAGTGATATATGGTGTTGGTGGTAGACTTCTGAATGAATCAAAAGGTATGTATTACATAGTGAGGCGTGTGTAAGAATAAATGGTGTAAAAGTGATTGGTTTAATATTAATAGGGAAGTGAGGCAGGGATGTGATATGTTCCTTGGTTATTCAATTGTAAATGGAGGGGTTATGAAAGAATTAGAGATGGGGGTGGCAGGAAAATGGTGTTAAATTTTGGAGAATGGAGGTGAGTGGAGGGTGCCCTATCCTAAGAGATTTATGATGAATTTGAATTTGTGTATGTGAATCTGAAGAGAGTTTTGAACGAGGCATTGGTATGAAGAGATTTGGAGGGTGTATATAGGAGGGGTTTGTAAGTAAACGTAGATAAGAATAAGGTTATGGTTGTGAGTGAGGATAATCCTAGGTGTGAAGTGTGAAATATATATCCATTTAATCCAATATATAATATATATATATATATATATATATATATATATAATTATATATAATATATATTATTATAATATATATATATATAATATATATATATATATATATATATAATATATATATATATATAATATATTTATATATATATATATATGTATATATATATATATATAAAGCTTGCCGATAGAAGCTTTTGACTGCATTTATTTTGAATACAAAGAAAGAATTATTTTTTTTTCCTTAGTTCAGTACCTGACATCCGAATGAACAGAGCTTGTATGATAACGTAAATCTCCCCATTGTCGAAAGAACTTTCCACAGGTCTCACATTTATAAGGCTTTTCCCCACTATGCAACCTTAAATGAACCTTTAACGCACTTGCTGCAAAAAATGCCTTTCCACATTGCTCACATTGATGAGGTCGTTCTCCTGATATATATATATATATATATATATATATATATATATATATATATATATATATATATATATATAACATAATATATATATATATATATATTTATATATATTATATATATATATATATATATTATTTATTTAAATTTTTATGAATGATATAAATAGATATAATTTTATATTTATATTTTATAAATATATATATATATATTATATAGTATTATATATATATATATCATATAATATATATATATATATATATATATATATATATGGTTGACAGAAAATGTGGTTTCAATTTAAAATTTGGGAACCTCAAAAATAATTCAAGTAGATAACGTACACAATATATAGTTCACCAGTTCTTAACCTTTGCTTTAAAATGGACCCCCTTAAAATATTTTTTGTTTCTGCATACCCCCTCTCAATATTGTTCCCCATGCAGAACTCTTTAAATCTTTATTTCAGTGGACCACCAAGAGTTAACTCCTAGATTTAAAACCCTAAAGTGTATCAAATACTTATTTAAAGTTTCTCATTAAGGGTCTTCTAATATTTGGAGAGTTTATATGTTATACGAATATTTTCTATTCATAATGACCTCGAGAAGTTGGAGCAGCTCCTTACCTGTCTTAGAGATGAACCCAACATTCTAGATCTTTTCCTAACCTTTAATCCTTCTCCCTACTGTTAAACTCATTCCTACTCTGGGTACCTCCAATAACCTCTTATCTCCAAGTCTTCTGCAGGAAGTCCCCAACCCACAGGAAGGGAATGTTTTTGGCATTTCTCAACTGAACTTAAAATAAGTACATGCATCATAACACCTGTCAACGTGTCTTAGGGATGTTTTTAACCTCATCTAGTTTGAGGTTTAAAAAGTCATAAAACATTTTTGTAAAAAAAAAAAAAAATCATAGGTATATCATAGCATATTGAAATTTAATTATATAAAAAAAACTTATTTAAGGTAGTAGTAGTAGCTCCTCAATCACACAGGAATAAGTCTTATAAGCCATACACTTCCCCTTCAAGTTGGGGGACTTAGAAACATTGTATCCCGCTCAATTTTGCTACCCCTATCACTAGTGCTGTAACCTTGTCAGAGCCAAGGATTCATGCCCCTGCATCCCCCAGAGGGGAGGTGCTGGGCCCCTAAAATTGGCTATGAATAGTTAGGTGGAAAATAAACAGCCAACAGGAGTCGGAGACAAAGTAGACACATGGTCTGGAGCAGGATCTTGAAGTAAGGAAATAGTAGGAAAAATGAACCAGTAGAACTAGATTTTGAGCACAACAGGAGGCGGGGGCCGCAGAAGAAAAAATGAGAAACATATGGAATGCTTAACAGAGAAAGGAAGACAGAAAATTCTAGGAGGAATCAAAAGAAGTCAGAGCTGGAGCCAGAGATGAATCTTGAAATAAGCATATTATTGACAAATAAGGCGTCTTTCTATTTATTTACAAACCCATAGAACTCTATTCTGATTACAATTGCTTGCTTTTGTTCCAAACTATTGTTTGATAGCTTTATAAATTATATAAATACAAAAGAAAATATTTTCACTATAGAGGGGGATTTGGGAGGTGTTTTTTTTTTCTTCTGAACACTGGGTTGTTTTTGTGTACATGTCTTTTTTTTTTCCTAATAACTTCATAAGTATCAAAGCTAAATGCAATATTGTTACTGGGTTATGTAGCCTAGGGTCACCCACAATTAATAATACTTTTGGAAGTCAATATGTTTAATAGCTATAGACCAAAAAAAAAAAATTTTTTATGTAATAGGACTATATATGATTAAACTTAATAAAAAAAAGTTATATAAATATATATTTGTCAATTCAAATATTTAAACAAATCTCTTCCTTTATATAGCATATATTTATTTGTAATCAACTAAGGAAAAAATGAAGAGTTTAGGCAAGAAAAAACTCTGAAAAGACTTGAGTACCTACCTGTGTGGCCTCGGATGTGGTATACAAGAGAATTTTTATGGGTAAATGTTCGTGGACAAAGATTACATGTGTAACCTCCCTTAACTGCTTTTCCCCTAACTTTCTTTTTCTGAGAGGTTCTAGTATGATTTACTTCTTTGTGCTCTGTTTTACGATGAGAAAGTAGTTTAGCTTTTGTCTTATAGCTCTGATAACAATCTTCACAAGTATACTCTGGGGGGTTGTCATAATGAGCTTTTTCAACATGAGAATCTAAAGCTATTTGAGTTCTGTAACTTTTGGGGCATCCAGAACAGGTATAAGGCTTTGATGCACTATCATTTTCCTCTTCTTCAAGGTGAGCAACTTTTATATGGACTTCAAGCATGCTTTCTTTTCTAAATGTTTTATGACATACATTACATTTAAAATGTTCTCTAGAGTGAACTAAGGAATGCTCCTGCAACAGTTCACTGCTTGCAAATTCTCCTCCACAAAAATCACATTTATGTTTAACATAAGGTTCATAATGCGATTTTAAATGTTCAAAAAATTGAAGTTGTGAATCACATCCTTTGCTACAAATTTGGCAATTAAACGGTTTAGGTTTAAGAGCATTAGGGCTAGTTTGCTTATGCTCTGTATGAGATACTTTAAGTTGGCAAAAAGATTGTTTATGCTGATTATGTTGACTCTGATTTATAAATTGTTCACCACACTGATCACATTTATAGCATTTTACATTTTTCTTGGAGTTTTTAAGCTTCTTTGGGATTCTTTTCTTGTGAGGTAAACTTTTCCTGCCATCACTGCTATAAGTTCCACTATGATCTTGATCATCATCGTTTGATATTAAATCAGATTCATCAATAATAGTGTCATTCTCCTCAAAACAATGAAGAACATTAGACTCTACTTTAACAAAGGGAATATTTTTAGAATATTGAACTTGTTCCTCTTTTATATTTTCATTAACATATTCTATATACTCAGGTCTCCTCCTTATGGGTCTTCCACTTCGTGAAACAAGAGGAAGCACCTTTAACCTTACATCTTCATGCTGTGGTATGTCACTTTGCAATTTGGAGTTACTCAACTTTGAAAGACTACTTTCAAAATTTGATTGCTTATTTCCTCCCACATGATTTTGCACATTTTTGGAATGATGGTCTACATATATTATATTTTGATGTTGTATAGCTTCCTCCTTTATAACATAATCTGACACAGTAAGTTGTCTCTGAGGCTGTGTGAACTGCTTTTGTATAAATTGATATCTATGTTGCAATGAATTCGGAAAACTCTGCTCATCTTTTAAATGGTCTTGTACTTGAAGTTGATGATTGTGTTAAATTAGTTGCTTTTAGCTGATCTAGTATATTTAGAGGGTAGGCCCGGGCTTCCTTTGTGCTTCTCTGACAAGAAGCTGAGCTTTTGGGGTCTGATGTTCATGTCTAGGAAAGTATGTAGATTGTGATATTGAAGTTGTAATATATATATGAGTAATATATATACATATATAGAATATTGGTATAGTGTATACTATATATAAGTGTATTTATTGCCGAAGTTGAAAATTTTGTAGATAAAGTTTATATTATTTACAGAATATGAATGTGAGGGAGGTCATTTAGGTTATGTATAAACAGTAAGTGTTGCATATATATGATTGTACTAGGTGAGATTAGACTAAGTGATTAATGTAATATAGTAGAGTGTAGTATAGTTATAAAAGTAGATGATATATATATATTATTATATATATTAATATAAATGATATAGAAAGTTGAAAAGAACATCTATGTTATATTCAATAATAAGATAAAAGATTGAGAAATGTTCTTATATTTCGGTACTGGTTGATAAAACTAACATTTTGAAGAGGAATAAAAGATCTATGAAGATGTGTTACGGTGGAGTAATTGAGGAGTCATACTAATCATTTTGAAAATTATAGTATATGATAGTAATATATATATATATATATTAATCATATAATAGAACGATGATGAAGGGTCGTTTATTACTATATTCCATATTAGAAAGATAGGAAATTAATTAAGAAATGATAGAATTTTAGAATTAGTTGGGAGATTAGTATTCGATAGTTACTACATCTTTTCATATATATCATGTATATATATTAATAGGTACCCACTATATATCGATTATAATTTGAGGATTATACTAGAATAATAGTGTTATTATATTATAATAGAAATTAATAGTGATATAGTAAGTGTTTAACATATACTCTATTAAATACTAGTAGGTTTATATATAGAGGAAAAAAGGAATACTAATAACGTACTGATACTACTATTAATAATTTTAAAGGATGTGAAAATTGGATTGAAATTGAAAAGGTTATATAGCAAAGTGAAAATCTAAGGATTCGGTCACCAATAACCCAAGCCATAACCAAATAGACAGGATATAATTATAGCTAGATAGTATGTTATGAAAAATAAGACATGATAGGTATGTATATATTATAATATATATAATATATATAGGGAAGATGTATTTCATTAACAGCAAAAAAAATTCAATTCATTCTAGTATTCTCAAAAATTACAATAGCTACAGGAAAGGAAATACATTGTGAGATCCTTGTAAAATTTTGGTTTGGAAAATGTAAAAAAAAAAAAAATTCTCAAAAACTACAATAGCTAGCGAAATTAATTCATTATTTTTGTCCTAGTAAAATTTTAGATAGGAAAATTTAAAAAAATAAAAATAAAAAATTATTGTTATAATTTTTGGTAATATGATTAGAGAGCTATTTAGAGACATTTTATTGGTTACTCGTATAAAAAAAAAATTTCCTATTAAATTTTACTTTTTTTTTTTTTATAAAGAATTACCTAAGGGTTACCCCCCCCCCGATGCAGGAGGGGGTCTTCGGCTTGGGGAACTACGGTTTTAGGTAGGCTGAATTGCACCTCCTGGGAGGTTCTCCGGGAACCCAGCTCTTTGTGTATTTGGGTGTCGCGGGGGTTCCTGCCCGCGCCTCCCCTACGGGGTATGGGAAGTCCCCCCCTGGTGTTCCCCTTCGGCTCGAGCCCCTACATTGCCGTGTAATACCTTTACAATATATATATATTTAGATGTGTTAGTATATATATTTTGTTTTAGATAAGTTTGCTTATACTTGAATGTATATATATATATATATATATTAGAATGTAAGGGATATAGATTGACTATGCTATATAACTAAGACTTGGTGTAAGTAATTATTTCCCCTGCGTCTCTAAAGGAGAAAGGAATAGCCAAGGTGGTTTATATTTTCTTTATTTTTTATTATTTTTTTTACATGCTCATTTTATGAGGGTAAGGAAAATATCGGACCAATTAAGCGACTGACGTTGTGTCGGTTTATCGCTGCATAGGCCTATTGTAGTTTTCTTGCAGAATTATCTCGCTTTTTTTTTTTGGGATAATTTTGCGCACTAAATGGACCAGATTCGCAGCAACTGTATTCTTTTTCCCTGTGCCATTGTAGTTTTTGAGTATTCTGACAATATAGAAAGAAAATGATATATTTTGCTCATTTAATGAAAAATATATACATACTATATTATATATATATATAGTATTTATATATATTTATATATTATATAATATTTATATATGTCTTGGAGTGTGAATATAATAGTATATATTAGTAGGTATATATTATATATAGTGTATATATATAAGATATTATAGTATTATTATATTATATATATATACTTTATATAATTATTATATATATGGTGTATTAATATTATATTATATATTATATAATGTACAGAATATATTTTATAATATTTATCTATATAAATATTTTATATCGTGGTATTTTACTAAATACTTATAAAATAGTAATACTGTATATATAAGTTATATATATAGTACAGGCTAGGTAATGTTTAAATAGTGAGTATCAATAAATTAAACACATTTAAACATAACACATTTATAGATATGTTATATAATATATTACTATTATTATTTGTATATATATTTATTATTATATTTTATATATATATATATATATATATATTATTAGGTATTAATTATTACTGTGTTATTTATTTTATTATATATATATTCTCAGAAATAAGACATTTTTCCATGAATTTCTTGATGTGGAAATGTTATGTATAGAGTGCATAAGATTGGAAAGTTCTGTTGAGTTATTCTAGTTATTAAGTTAATATTGTGTAGTGTTGTTCCTATTTCTAAAGGAATAGGAAGATGAGATGTAAATAGGTTTTTAAATGTGTATTAAAATAGTCTTTTATATAGCGATATTCTGGCTCTGAGACAGTTTTACCGGTGTTTATAAGTCCTATCTTCTATTCATTATAATATTGTTATCTATAGGATTAATGGTTTAAAGTAGGAGTGGGTGCTCAGACAAAATGTAGTGATCTAAACAACCATGGAAATATAATACATTTATGGATAGTGTAGTTAGGAATATAGATAGAATTGGGAAAGAAGCTGATATAAATCTGGAAGACGGTAATTGGGAGATAAGCATTTTACTTTTTGCTGACGATACTGTGTTGGTTGCTAGTAAAAAAGAAAAACTGCATGATTTGGTTGCTTTAGTTTGAAAGAGTGTGCCGAGAAGAAGGATTAAAAATTAATCCTGCAAAAAATAGAGTAATGAAAATTAGTACGAAACACAAAGGAGACGATTCTCAATTTGGGTTGGATATCATAAGGGTGGCTGGGAAAATCCTAACATAAACTACAGTCTTAGGTACTTAGGAATAAATATTGGGGCTTTCAGAGACATGAAAGAAGGATTGATCATAGAGTTACTGTGGGTGAAAGAGTGGAATTAAAGAATTATGGAAACTGAAAAATTTATTCAGGTAAGTAAAAGTGAAATTGTTTGACTGTATATTTGTTCCAACTGTTCTGTATGGATGTGAGACGTGGGCAATAAACTAGAAAATGAAAAAAGAAAGAGTTGAGGTTTTGGAAATGAAAGGTTTACAAGATATTTGTGAAGTAAAGAGAAAAGATAGAATTAGAATATGTTCTGATAGGACAAATGTCTGATGGAAAACGCATATCAAGGGGAACTAAGATGGTATGGACACGTGCTTAGAATGAATGGTAATAATAGATTGGCTAAAAAGGTTTTTATGTCCGAAGTGGTATGCAATAAAAGAATGGGCAAACCCTAATGGAGATGGGTTGATGGAGTAAGAAAACTATTAATAGCAAAGGGAATTAGTTTGAAAAGTAAATAGATTAAAGCATGGTAATGCCACTTGGGGAAGAGAAATATATGGAAAGTTTCGTTAAGGGTTGCAATTAATTGAATAGCCTGGAACAATGCAAATAAGTGAATAGAATTCCAGATTTGTAACTGAAACCACCCGGCAGTTATATGATATATATATATAATATATATAGAGTAGTATATAGTTATTAATTTAATTCTATAATAATAAATATATATATTATATTATATAATTATATAAAATATTTGAATATTTAATTCTATTGAACTTGTAGTTTTATTCCTAATATAATTCAACAAATACAATCTCACACCTATATATATATAGCGTTATTATTGTATATTATATCTATAATATAAGGCCGTAGACCCCTTCCCTAAATTATTATTTAAGTGTAGATTTTTTTGATAGCTTAAGTCTCTTAATTATAATTTTAATAAAATAAATAATAGTTAATGCAAAGCAATAAGAGTATTGATTAATTAATAAGAAATTGAGGAAACGAATTATTGCAGTTAGTGAAAGATTTCTTATTGAATGGCTGTGTTCCATATTTAATCATCTATTCTATTATTATATTTATTATATAGTATATATACCTATATTATTTGTATTCATATTTATAATTATATATATATATATTATATATTATATAGTATGTATAAGTTATATATTGTTTAAATTATTTGTATATCTAGTTATATATATATATATCATGGTGGCACTACGCTCATTTAGGGGAAGTCCGCTAGCGCATTCCTCCGCAACTTCGAGCAAACTGAAATCGCTAGCGTCCCCGCACTTTGTCAGACCAATCAAACTCCGTAGCGCAGTTCCGCACGTCCGACACGTCTCCACAAAACAATGTGCGATCTTCACAAAAGATTTAATATAAATACTAAATAGTGATAAACTTCCTTAAAAAAATATTTAATTTAAAATATTTATTCATGGTTAAAAATTGAATAAATTTTACTAATAATATCTCAAGTATTTCCACTTCCCCTCAATGTCGTCTTCAAGGACAAGAGATCCATATATTACCTTCAAAAGATTAGGTGCATCAAAATTTAAAAGCTCGGTTAAGGCGTGACCGTCCTCTTGCACCTTCTCAAAATTATTCCTCGCAATTTGCTAAATATTCGCTCTTACAGCCGCAGAACTAGGGAGAGGCTGTGGAGGTTATATTTTATTAACAAGCTCCTCAACAATTTCTGCTCTATGCTGAGAGAGGTGAAAGATGTACTTGGTGGAGAGGAGTGCTGGTTGTTAGTTAATCAGCAGCATGTCTAATTTTAATGGTTCTCTGCACCTTAAATCTTATTCTGACTACTTCTTATAATATTTTGCCACGCTGTTACCCATAGGGAGAAGTGATTCTAATTTCGTCCGAGCTTTAGTGAATCTCATGAAAGCAGACCTATGCGGCTACTGTTTCGTTTTACGTCTCAGCTTCGTGGCTATATCTATATTATTATTATAATTATTATATGTTTTATACCTTATATAGGGGTATCATATTACTATGAGTAGACTTGGGGATGTATACTATTAATATATCATTATTTCTATATATAGCTACGACTTACTATAGTACATATTATATTTAGATTATATATATAGTATTATATTATATAATTAGTATACTATTATTATTATATCAGATTTTATTTATAGAAGGCACTAATTTTCTTTCTTTTTTTTTTTTGTTGTTTGTTTTTTTCCTTTTCTGTTTTTTTTTTTCTCTTTCTTTTTTTGTTTTTCTCTGCTTCTTTTGTTTTTTTTTTTTTTTTAATTAATATGGTATTTTATTTATTTTTCTCTTTATATTTATTATTATATTATATATATTATATTAGAAAATGTTTTTCTCATAGAATATTATATACATTTATAAGTTTATTTATTATAAAATTACTAATTTATATATTATTTATTATATTAATGTTATTATATATATATTATATCTACTATATATATATATATACGTGATTATAATTTATGTATATATATATATAGCGTACATTATAATCATATTATAAATATATAATACATAATGCATATAATACTAATACATATTTATATATAATATATTATATATTTTAAATAAATATATTTAATACTATTACCTCAAATATATAATATGTTATGATAATATTAATATAATATTATTAATTAAGTTATTTATACTATATCAACTATATTAACCATAGTACTACCTATATATAATAGTTATTATATATATATATTAATTATATAGTAGTTTATAATTATAGATTGTTAATCAGTTCTGTTAAAACCAATATATATTATAATCTAATATATTATATTATTTATATGGTTATTTACAAAATTTTCACTATCTTACTGGTATATATTGTTATTATTATTTATTATTTTAATAGTTGATTAAACAGATGCGTTAAAAAGTGAAAACCAAATATTATTATATTTATAATTTAATATAGCATTATATAATTATTATTAGTCTATTACGGTAAATCTACTAAAGTTACAATAATTAGTTACAATAGTTAACATATACTAGGAACCATAATATTGATATTATATGCTATTTAATTAATATATAATATTATATATTATATAATATATATATAATTATATAGTTATTATTAGTATAGTTATATTATATATACGTATTTATACAGTGTATATTTTATATATATATATTATAGTACTATATTATTAATATATATATATACTAATAATATATATTATATATATTTATATATCCTACTATTATATAATTAATATATATTAAATTTATCTATTAAGTTAAATAACTGTACTGTAATGTAATATGTATTCTACTAATTATATAATCATATCTATATATATATATACTTATATATATATTTCTATATATATATGGGTTTTTACACAGAATTTGTTAGAATATTTTTCTATTTATTATTAGTAATTTATGTTAATTATTTTATTAACTTCAAAGTTATAGATGCGGGACTTAGCCATCTAGTTCTAATAAATATTCAATTAAATGTATTTTATATACTATGGAACTTAGGAGTTGAATTATTTTTGGAAGTTAATGATTAAAAAACAATAAGTCTTCGAAAACAATAAGTTAAATAATTAGTTTATATTACAATAACATTAAATAATTATATTTCTTTATGGTCTAACCAATAGATTTCTTAAAAAGAAAAAAAAAAAAAATAAACTATTTCTTTATTCTTCATAAAGGTGTCGGAACAAAAGAGCGAACTTTTTGTATCTCGCACGTGCAAGTCCGTAATTCTGGACTCCGCCCCTCCGCTAGTCCGCACCATTTCTGTGTATGCTCTTCGTCTCGCAGCGGACTAACGGACTAGCGACTAAATGGAGCGGAGTGCCTCTACTCTGTTCTTTTTTTAATTTATACTTTGTATAAAGATATTTTATATACTTTATTATATTATTTTTTATTATTATCTTTGTTTTTTTCTTTATCTTTTATATTATATATTTAATTTTATATATATGTAATATATTATATATCTATAATATTATATTATCATTTATTATATATTATTATATTAATATTATATTCATATAATTATGTATTATCATATAATATTATATTATTATATATCTTTTATTATAATTATTGTATACTATGAATAATATATATTATTATTTTATTAATTATTTAATATAAATATATCTAGATACTGCCTTTACTATACTTTCCTTGCCTCGGATAAAGATTAAAATTATTGGTATTTTCTTTCTTTCATCTCGACGTTCTCCCTCCCCTGATCTATTCCTCTTCTCTTCAGCGCTCTCATATTTTTGGTAGCTGACATCTTTCCAGAGAAGTCCTCCACAGATTCCGTCTTCTCTTTCTTCGTCTCCCCTGGTCTTCTGTCCCTTTCTTGTGTCTATTCCATCTCTTTTCGGCATTCTTTTCCTGGCTCCATCCTCTCCTAGTATGTCCCCACCACTTCTCAATCTCCTACGATCATTCTCAGTGTCATCTCTTCACACCTATATATCTTCTCTACTTAATAAACTTATTTTCACCCCTTTTCTTTACTTTCTTCTCTTAGATCATATTTCTAATATCATTTCGGCTTTCTTTTTCGTTCTTCTTTTTTTTTATTTTCTATTCTCCTCTCTCTCTTGCGTCTCCTCATGTTTTCTCGCTCGACAGCAGTGTGGGTGTCATAATGCTGTTAAAAATCACTTTTTTTAACCTCTATTTGCCGAATGGTTTCTCATCCTTTTGCATCATGGGGTTATATCCGCTTCTATAGACTAAATCCATACTTTCATTTCTCGCGTTACATCTCTTTCTTGCACTTCCTCCTTCTGTTAAAACACTTCCGTCGCGAGATAATTGAGGTGATTCTACGCCTCAACCTCGCTCCTCTCTCATCCATCATTCTCTATTCCTGCCTCATTTTCTCTCGGCTACGTGTATTGAATATTCTTACTTCCTCCAACTCTCCGCAATACAACTTCCATCACTTCTCGAATCGCCTTCCTCTCTCTCGTCAACATGCCGAGATCGTGCATAGTATTATGTCAATTTCACAAAATTCTCACAGTCATGGGAACATGATACAGTCTAAAAAGTAAATATTACCAAGACAGTTTTCTAAAGTGGACACAATAAGGAAATTAGGATGTAAGAAAACTTGATTCATTCTGTAATAGTGTATAAAAATTTTTAATGGTTTTTTCCGCAGATTTGTTGATGTTGACTCACTTGCTAACATTAAGAAAGTCTTGATAGGTATATTTTGGATGTATTTGTCATCATATATCTGATACTTCTGACGTAACGCTAATGTTGGGCAAGTTCACTTTAGTCTATTTTATTGTTTATTTATTACAATATTTGTTTTTATTGTTTTATTCTATCTTCATGTATCTACAAGTAATATCTTATTTAAGGCAGGGAAAAAAGGGTAATGTAAGAGACTAGCTTAATTAATGATTTTTTATCTTTTGGTTGATGTAGTTTTGGGTACTTATTTGTTATATTTATTGTACTTCTGTTTTTTTTTTTGTTTAGAAATTGTTGATCAGGCTCTTTAGTTGGTGTTGCTTGTTAGTGTTTGTGTTTTGTGTCTATAAGCATATGTATTTTGTATTTAAATTGTTATTTTAGTTTGGCTTGGTGATCAATCTTCCGTATAGCCATTGTACTTGCTAAGATGGTTTTCTATTGATTTTTTTTTCTTTCTTACTTTTTAGCTTGTTTAGGTTAATGAACTTTCCTTGTTCTGAGTATTTATTTAATGTATTTTTAATTCTCTCTTATATTTCCGGTCCAGTTGATTGTTGATTGTGTTATGTAATAGTCTAATTTTTGAATGTAAATTTTGTTTTATGATGTGTTTTATCCCAGAGGCAATTAAAACTATCTCAGTTCGTGCGTACATTATTAATATCACGGTCATGCTAATAATCGAGCCTGAAATTTTTCTGCTCAACTTCTTTTAATAAATCTTTGTTGGTAGCCGCAATCACTCTGACATCAACGCTAATATTTTATCCAACGTTTTTTATTTGATTTTTTCTTCATTTTTGACTAATATTACTTTAATTATAGGTTTGATAAAAACAATAAGGATTTCCATTATTACTCAAATATGTGAGATTAATCGTTCTTCAGTTTCGTAATTTGTGCGTACTACAAGTTTAATGAATATTCCGCCTAATCCAAATAATACATCAAAGTCCCTATTGGATACAACTTCGCCGTTTTCATTTAATCCTTTAATGATATTGTAACTTTCTTTTTTTAATTATGAAAAAACACTAAATAAAATCAAGTCTGTGTTCTTATATGTCTTATTTAATGATTCCACCCAGAACTTAGTTTTTATTTCTTTCCAATTCTTTGCTTTAGTTCAAAAACTCTTTTCATTTATGATAGTTTTCCTTTGTCATTATCCAATTAAATATAATTTGACCTTTACTGCTCTTTATATCTATTATGGTATATATTTTGTGTATGTTGTTTAGAATGTTTAAATTCTAATTTTTTAATCAAAAGACATTTTTCAAATCTTATTGTTTTTCCCTTCACTTCACAAAATATCTTCTGCTTCTAATTAATGGACTTCATTACGTGTACTTATTTTCATGCAGCTCGAGCCACTAATTCAACTTTCGATATGGTTTGATATAAATATGAGTTTTCAAATAAAACCTCATTTTCTCGATGTATTTTTTCAGAACCATTATGGAGAGTCAATGTTCGCGGAATATTTTCAGAGTATCCATATGCCAATATCTTTCTCTGAAATCATACAACTAATACCTTCTTTATTTTTTATCCATATATTTTTTTGTGATTTCTGGAAAAGATTTAAATACGCGTGTTCAAATTTAGAATTGGTTAATTTGGATTTTGCTATTATCCTCATAATAAATAAATCCAAAGACTAAGATTGAAAACAGATTGATAGATACATAAAGTTTAATATCATATTCTTTCCATATTGGAGTATGCTTTCCTTTATCACACACCATGGCTAATGAGTGTTCTGCATATGCTCTACAATTATTTATGAATTTTTTTAATTAATATTTATATTATTCTTTTTTTTATTTTCAATAAATTTTTATATATGTTCCTTTATTTATTTTTCCCTTTTATCTTGAGTTATAATATATAATAGTTTATAATTATATATACTATATAATATATATATATATATTATATATATATTCTATATATGATTATAATACGTTATATAATATATATTAAGTTTTTTTTTATATATATTTAATTTATTATTTATGAATATATTGTAATCTATATATATTATATATAGTATAGTATAATATTATATATATAGAGTATGATACTGGTTCTTATAAAAGAAAAGGTTACACCAGTATTGCATATATATACATATATATTATATATATAATAACCTTATCTAGATATTAGTATATATATATATACTAATATATAATAATTAATCTATATATATATATAGATATTTATATTATATAATATAAACTATTATATATATCTTCTAAATCTAAAAGATCGCTTTTTTTTCGGTTTTGTTTTTATTTCTTTGACATGCAACTCCTTCTAAGCCCATATATAGTATACTACTTATTTATATATATAAATATACTATGATATATTAATATATAATATAAAATATTATTATATATGTATATTATTATATATTATAATATATATATTATATTATATATATATATACTATAAATAATATATATATATATTATATATAATATATAATATAATATATATATGGTATATATTATATGTATATATTATATATATTATATATATATATTATATAAATGATCATATATATATATATAGTCTAATATTATCTATTATAATAAATATGATACTATATTATACTAACATATATATAGTTTACTATATTAACTGTATATACTATAATACTTATATATATTATATATTATATAATAATTATATATATCTATATTAGTATATATATATATATATATTATATATAAGTATATATAATATCTATATAATAGGAAAATTAATAATAATAATAATCACCATCATCTCATCATCATCATCATCAAATCAATCGTTATTATCATCACCCACCTTCTCACTCCAAGACTGGGTTAGGTGTGAAGCATGGCTCTAGAAACAGAAAAGATAGTCAGAGAGAAGTATGACGCCGTCCGAAAAGAAAGCCAGCCTTCCCGTCCTCTTTATACTCCCAGTGAGTAACCGTCGATTTAGAAAACACTAAGAGCTTCACGGACCGCGACGACCCCTCAACTATGGATCTCGTCAATGTCGAGGTTAATCCTTGGCCCGGTGGGCCACAAACAATCACTCCTCTACAAACTCGCCATCACCACTGTTAGCACTCTCCTTCTCGTCTCTCTGCCAAACTCATCTATTTCCTCCTACTAAGCTTTCTTATATCTGATCAACAAACTTTTTCTTGGTCTCCCAGTCCGTTTTGATTCCCAGCACACTCAACTATACATCCGGCTAACCGGCTATCATCATCCTTTCCACATGACCAAACCATCTCAACGATACTTTCTTTATTCTCTAATTATCCACTGTGCGTGTTTTTAAGTTCTTTCTCATTTTATTAAATTCTTTCAACATCCTAACACGCCGAGAGATTGTCCAATCTGAACCCATTTTTACTTTAGATCTATACTCTTATCAAACAATAGTCTCCCCTCTCAGTAAACAACCAACAAAGGTAAACATCATGACTCTCATATATAATATATAAAGCTATAGTATATATATATATATATATATATTATAATATAGTATAACTATATATATCTATATTCACATAGTATATATAATAACATATATAATATTATATATATATATATATATAGTATATAATATATAAATATATTAATATATAAATTATTATATATAATATATATACTATTTTTTCACACATAGATACTACTTCATAGAGGAGTGGAGCGTCGGAGTCGGATCGGAAGTCGGTTAATTCAGAAGGGTGAGTCGGAGAATCGGAGTCGTAGTCGGATCATTCAAGAGGTCGGAGTCGGATTCGAAATCGGAGCGGAGTCTGTTTTTTTCAAGAGGGTGGAGTCGGAGTCGAGTCGAGTCGGAAATTTTTGAACCGACTCACAACCTGATTATGTATATATATATATATATATATTATATACATAATAATATAGTATATTAGTATATTAGTAAATATTAAGCTATAGTTATATATATATTTATTATATATAATTATAATATAAATATATATATATATATAATAATATATATATTAATATAATATATGTATATGATATATTATTATATATAATAGTATATACGTACTGTTAGTATATTTCTATACTGTATAGTAGTATAATATAGATATTATATTATATATTTTAGGGTGGAACGAAAAAACAGTGAATATATTTTTCGCACGTAATCTAGAGTGCGGAATAAAGTTGCTTTTGATATGTTTGTTTCCTTAAAATTTGGTTGAAAATTATATCGCACAATTATTACGAGGTGCCGTTACGAGAGAAGTTTGAATTGTTAGGTTTTTTGAAAATATGCCAATTTTTCTATAACTCTGACAGGAATATAGTTGCCCAGTGGGGGTACTATATATTAATGGAGAATAGACGTAAAATGTATGTTTTAGTGCTAATGTACGCCGACAGAGAGATTGGTCAACCTATAAATTTGTTCTAAGTGATCCAACAAATTCTCATTTATAATTCTTTAATAATTTTCATAATGCAGAAATCACTTTAACATCCCACACCACTCTGTTCGCACCCTTTCTGATACGTCATGTATAACTGATTGAACAGCTTTGTTTCACTTTTCTCATTGTCAATTATGTAAGTTGTGAGCGTTTATTACTGTAGCAGTGGTTCATTATGTTTAATGTCCTTATATGACTTTTGAGGAGAGGAGAGAACACCGTCTGAAACTTACGCCTAAAATATTGGTGTTCGCGTCAACTTCAATGCAGTTTTTAAAAGATGAACTAGAAAAACTTGAATAATAGCATTGTGTTTGGTGCCTAAGAAGCTAAAAGACATATGTTTTACCTACTTATGAATACAATAATGGAGTCTTTTTCTGTGGTAGACATCCTTGAAATAAAACACTGTGTTGAAATAGGTAGATCATGTCTTCTACAGCTGACCTATTAATGGAATAGGAGCTTTTATTCTCTAAAGTATTAGCATAATGATTAAGAAATTATTTAGAGACTATTACGAGAAAGTAAGAATATCTTTAAACATTTATAAATATAGAAAAAATGAAACACTAAGTATAGATTAAAATTTAGATTTTCCAAGAAACATGCAAAAAAGAGTTGTCGATCATTGCAGCTTGACAAATGCAAGAATTTCGTTTCATAACAATTGTAGAAAAATACCGACATTGGCCCTTAAGAGAAGAGCAATTGTTGCTTCTTTTTGACCACGAACTGAGAAAATAGGTGTCCTGGACTCTACTGAATTTGTTTCTACCAGAAAAAACACAAGATAAGAGAAACAAGAGACGGAATATGTTAAGAATATAGGTAAAGGGAATGATTTCAACAATAAATAAAGTTGGACGATATAGTTTGGCGAAATGAAGAAGGATCTGAAGAAACATTAACAGTGGCTATAAGAAAATTGCTCAAGTGATTTTAAACTTCCACATCACTGCAATTTTCTAATATAAGCCTTAGTGTAAGACTTCTCCTTAGCTCATTTTCTTACCCCAACTCATTCTAGTTAAAGTTTAATTGCTGACATTGTTATATTTATAATATCAAATTTATATCATTTTGTCACATTTTCTCAAACCTTGAGAAAAATTTTCTTTTTTTCTGGTAGCTAGATGTAGAAGTATATCTTATAAAGTTAAAGTTTTACTCTCATTTCGTGGTCAATAAGAGAAACCGAGATTGTCCTTTCTTAGGCTATTTTCGGGATTTTCCCACATTGCACGGTAGAAAAATCTTGCTTTGCAGCTGCAACTATTTTTTTTGCATTTTGGGGTAATAAACATCTTGTAGAATTAATTATAATGGACAAGATTATGGACATGAAACTTCTTCTGCGATTACAGTGTGATGCACGCAAACAAAATTATTACGTACAGTCCAGTTAAATATTAGCATGTCCACTGGCAAAACTAAAATTCCTGATACGGTTATTAGAAAATTTTGTCATATTTTTAAAAAAAAAACCATTGAAAAACAAAACCTCTTGGGGCAGCGGTAATAATTGTCGTACATTTCCAAATTTTAAGTGAGCATCAGAATCCCAAAGCAAATCTGCAGCAATGATAAGAAAAGAAAAAAATATATATCATTTTTTCACTTTCACTAGATATATAAATTTATATGTATTATTAAGTTATATATATTATATATCGGTATATATTAGATGTAGGCCTTATAACGTGGACATGCTCTTCGTGTTATTCGCCATATTCTTTCCTTCCGCTATGATAAATAGAAACTACTTATGGTTTTTATATGGAAAGAACTATCATTAGGAGTGTCCTGTCTTTTCTAGCGTTTCTAGGAGTAAACCAGCTTGAGTAGGCGATCGCAGGATCTGCAGTATCTCCGCAGATAGTTTAAATCTTGGCTCTAACGAGTATTGCCAATCATTTATATTCTCAATGTAGTATTATTAAATATTTTTGTGAAGATCATGTGATGTCAGTAATTATATAACTTATTTTAAAGTATAATGAATTTACGTTATAAGTATAACTAATGAGAAAGGAATTAGATGAAACCAAAGCTGTAGCACTCTTATAGTATTTTGTATTTACAATGTAGCATACTTTAATCCTATGCATAGACTATGTTATATCGAAGAATTTCAGATCTGTCTATGTGCATACATTTCAATAAAGTGGATTTCATTAATCTATCATATATATCATTTATGTACAATATTTTATAAATATTATCATTATATTATATGTATATATCTTATAAATGTCATTATATATATATATTTTTTCTAATATATATTATTATTTATCATATAATATAAGTATTATAATATATATATTAAATACTAATATATATATATATAACGTATTAATTATATATTATAAATAATATATATAGTATACACATATAATATATACATAATATTCATATATTATATAGTAAATCTAGATAATGTGGAACTTATGCGCTAAAAAGTTATATATTAATATATATATAAATATATATATAATTTAATATGATTTTATATATTGTATATTTATAATATATTAATATTTAATATATATATAGTATAATATAATATATAATATATAAGTAATATTATATGATCATATATATTATAAATATTATATTATATTCATATATAATATATATAGAGATAGAGAGAGAGAGACAGAGAGAGAGAGAGAGAGAGAAATTTCGTTCGCTTTTAAAGTATGCTCAGGAACTAATATATACATATACTATATAATATCATTATATATCACTTTATATAATATATAAATTCATTAATATTATACCTATTACTATTATAGTTATAATTACTTATAATTATTATATTTTTGATAGATTAATTGTATAATATATAATATATATATATATAAATTATGTATGTATATATTATTAATATGGTATAGTATATAGTATAATATATCTATAGTATATGTATCTGTATATTATTTACTATATATATACTCCTATATAATATATATATAACAATGTAACATATAGTATTAAGAGCAACTATTATCAGATAAATATTGTTTACTATATATAGTATATATTAAAATAGAAAAACACGATATATATTATATATATACTATATCTTATATATGACTACTATCGAAATTATATATTATTTCAGTTTATAAATACTATTACAAAGGACAGATTAATATAAGTATATATTATAGTTATAATATATACGGTGAACTAGTAGACATTGTGATTTAAATGAAGCTTGACGCTGAAGAAAAACAGCGTCACATCTGGTCTAGCTTCTAGTCAAGTCGTACCTACATCATATAATCACACCTAATAAAGTCTCCTGCTCTATGTTATAAGGTAAGCGGAGTCGATTAGTGTGTATTAGAAGGTGCTAGGATGCTTCCTACTATGAGTTAGTACCCACCTTCACCGCGCGTCCTGTGCTTAGCACTTCTGAAGCAGAATACTCTCGTTCAGAGCGAAGATAGCTAATATGGGTATCTATCCCTATTCCCGATGTATACGAGTAAGGCGAGTCGATTGGCTGCTAGTATTATTAAGGGCTCTACTGCTGTGACGCGCCTACGAGTTAGTAACCCAGCCCCCCTTTTCTACGTTTTTGTTTTTTTTTGTTGTTTTTTGGGTTTGTTTATATTCCTCGAGGCAATAGAAGTAACCAGCCATAGAATATCACTATATATGGCGTAATCTCAACCATATGTTAAGAAACGTGTTGGGGACTGATTGCTTGTGGTTGATAAGGTGCTAGGGATGGCTTCTTCTCATGATCGATGCCTGAGAACCCCTTCCCCTAGGCGTTCTCCTAATTGCAAACGAACGAAAGCGGATTAGGAAGACGCAGTAATTGATGAATACGGTTGTCAACTCTCTAAACATCAACAAGATGCAAGACTCGAACGCGAGGCCTCGCGCCCTCAGGCGTGCAATGCCGACAATCGCGCGGCCCGCAGGCGCAATATTAACACGCGAACGATAAAAATATTTTGATTGACGTTTAAATGTAACTTTTTTTAATAAAGTTTAAGCAACTATGCTTATTTTTTCCAGAGTATATTCCAAAGTCTTTGTCTGCACGACTATTGAACAGCCATTTCATTTTTATACTTAAACTAATTTTTAATTTGTTTATTTATAGAAATACTGGTTTACACTGTTAAGTGTATAAGTTAGTATAAAACACAGTGTTTATAGCCATCAGATAACAAATCTGATAAATCTTAATATAAGTGCAGGTAGCGTAAATTAGCCCCTCACTAGGTTGACCATCGTCACCCTCCACACGGATCAATGGCCGACTTTGTTTTTACGGCTATTGCCCTACAGTTGGTTTATTCAACGTGTCTATATTCATGAGTCCTATCTCGTAAAGATCACACAACAACCACCACAGCACACACACACACACAATCAAACACACGACAGCATCACACACACACACACACACTACACACACAACACACAATATATAGCAAAACAATAACTCATTGTTTATTATTCATGAATATATATTATAATAATATATATATTTATTATATCTAGCCTATATACCATAATCTATTAGTAGACAGATATAGATATATAATATATATATATGTAACATATTAAAGTATTATTAGTATTATAATACTATTTTAGTATATATTTTTATATTACTATAAATATAT
>JABUQX010019030.1:0-2500 GCA_015478945.1 Trachelipus rathkii
CCGGAAGATATAATATATATATATATATCTTTACTGATATATGGTGTTTGGTGGTAGGCTTCTGAATGATATCAAAAGTATGTATGACGATAGTGAAGGATGTGTAAGAATAAATGGAGTTGAAAAATGATTGGTTTTAATATTAATAGGAGAGTGAGGCAGGGATGTGTATGTCTCTCTGGTTATTCAATTTGCGTATGGATGGGGTTAATGAAAGAATTAGAGGTGAGGGTAAGGCAAGGGTAGGTGTTAGAATGATGGATAATGAAAG
Organism: Trachelipus rathkii; assembly: GCA_015478945.1. NCBI lineage: Eukaryota > Metazoa > Arthropoda > Malacostraca > Isopoda > Trachelipodidae > Trachelipus > Trachelipus rathkii. The sequence continues at coordinate 272 of JABUQX010019030.1, forward strand.
AGGGTGGAGGGTGCCCTAATCTATTATATGCGGATTGATTTGGTTTTGTTGGTGATCTGAAAGAGAAGTTTGATGAGTATGGAAGAGGGATTTGCAGGGTGTGTAATAAGGAAGGGGTTTGGAAAGTAAACCGTAGATAAGAGCAGAGTGTATGGTTTTCTTAGTGATGACAAGTAGTTCATCGTGTGAAGTTATGTTTGGAGTGATGATCAACTGGATAACAATTTTAAGTTAAATATTTAAGATTATATGTTGGTGAAAAGGAAATGATGATTGCAGAGTGTAGATTAGGAAAGCTGTGAATGGCATGGGAAGGTGGCTGGTGCAATATTAAATCTGATAAGTGCATGTAAAGGGGCTATGTCTTGAGTGCGCTGGGTCTTACATGAGGGTTTGTTGTTACCTATGTTAATGTATAGTAGTGAGACTATGGTCTGGAATAAGTGGTATAGATCTAAAGTACAGTGTGTTCAGATGGACAATCTTAACGACGGGTGTTAGGTGTAGAGAAGAATTGATATAATGAGGAATGAATGTATTAGAGAGTTGTGTGGTGTGAAGAAAGGGGTAAATGAGAGAATAAATGAAAGTACGTCGAAATGGTTTGATCAATTGTGGATGTAGGATGAATCTAGCGGTTTTTTTAAGCGGATGTATAGTGGTGAGTGTGCTGGGGAAACAACCGGCTGGAAGACCGAAGAAAAAGTGGATTGAGTCAGTAGAGGAATGCCTGGAGGAGAGAAATGTGAGTTTAACAAAGGCGAGAAGAAAGGCGCAAAATAGGAGTGAATGGCGGGGTTTTGTGAGGGGGGTATGGGTTGTGACCCACCTGGGCCAATGGATGAACCCCACGCTTCGACGAGATACCACAGTGATGGATACGTCGCATGTCCTTGAAGCTCTAGGTTGGAATTTTTTGACTGCGGACGAGTTCTCGACTATATAGGTATATAAGGGGCGTGTCAGCCGTGCGCTTTCTTTTTCGGACTTGCGGTTATATCTCTTCTATCTATTTTCGTTCAGGTGCATGTACGCAACCTTACCCCAATTAGGGGAAGAAGGTGGGTGATGATGATTTGATGATGATGGTGATGATGATATACTAATATATATATATATATATATATATATATATATATATATCTATAATATATATATACTATATTATATATAATAATATATATTATAATATATATATATATATATATATATATATAAATAAAAATAATTAAATATATATATATATAATATATATATATATATATATATATATTATATATATATATATATATATAATATTAGTGATGTGCAGATCTGAATCGTTGGCCAATTACCAATACCAATACCAATAACAATACCAAACAATACCAATACCAGATACAATTACCATATCCAATTACTCAATACCAATACTCTCAATTGCTGCTACTGAAATGACCAATTACCGAATTTTCAGCAAATACCAAATACCAATACCAATGACTTCCTATTTAAAGATATTATGTATGAAAAAGACCACCTATTATTTTATATTTTATAAACTTCTCTAACGGAAGTTTCAAGAGCATTAACATATTGTTACTTTTCCTTTTTTTTTTACACATTATAAGGACTACTGAATAGTATTGACACATTTTGACCAATACTCAATACCAATTACCAATAGCCTGTGCTAAATCCATAACCTTTAGGAGCCAAGGTACCAATACCCGGAAAAGGATGGCCAATACCTGGCCAATACCAATAACCAATACCAAAAATACTTTTGGCACATCCCTAATATATATATTATTTATATATATACATATTATTATATATTATATTTATGTCTAAATATAATACACCTGGATACTAATAAATATAAATATATTTGAAAATATTATATAATATTATATATATATATATATATATTATATATATATATATATATATATATATATATATATTACAGATGTCACCGCCACTCACGGGCAGAGCCCTAATCGAGGAGGGGGTGTTATTTATTAATATTATCATTATCATAACTATCCCCATTACCACCATTAATAATATCATTCTTGGCCTATCTAACTACCTTCATTCTTATCACTATCAATGGTTAGACTCATCTGAACAAAACAGAAGCTTCCTTCAATTGCCTAGCCTCGTATCGGTATTTCTTCAGATAGTTTCTCTTCTTCGTCAAAAAATATATCGTGTTGATCGTTTATTCCCTCATCAATGTCCATG